>JAODGE020025918.1:0-10777 GCA_027574965.2 Ecitophya simulans
CAATGTGCAATTGCTCGAGAACAAACATACGCAACCTAAGAAGACTGATTTGAACCTAACTTTAACTTAACCTAACCGAACTCAATCTGAAGATTGCACGACGGTGGATTTTCAGGTTATCGACACGACTAATTCATGCCGACTATGTGTCCTTCTTCGCACTCTATTAGAATTAATCGTTAGACATCGCTACTATTTAAAGAATCAAGTAAGATATTATAAATTACGAAAGTGGAACGTAAATGTTCATTGTACCACCATCCAAACTTTTTACCAAAATGGCCAAATCTAACCCTCTTTACTCAAGTAATGTATACACGTTGTATGCGACATGTTAGCGACGCCTTGTATTTGATGGATTGATTTATCAAACTAACTACTATCTCAAAATTAGACGAGAGATGATATTCAAGGTATATTGTCATAAAATATTTAAAATACGAAAGAAAAGTTTGTAAACTTTTGCAAAACAAAGAAAAAAAGTAACCCAACATAAAAATGAATAATGCTCACCACAGTTTGTGGTTTGTGAGAACTTTAGAAATTGTTTCTACATATTTTGCAAAAATTTCTTCGTTTTCTATTTCTCAACAAACACGAATCAACTGCCTATTGTATAGCCGAAAACCGATACCTAATTTAAAATCAACCCAAATGTCAAACATCATTAACACCTATTTACCACGGCTGTCAAATGCATCCCCCAATTTTAAAGATAGTTAAAAATGAGACTACAAATTACGAAATACAAACAAACGCGTATCAAAAGTTCAAATCAAAAAAAGTAAAAACACATGTTACACTAACAGCACGTCACGTTTTATTAAATAACACATTCAAGGATTAGGGGTTCTGGTTTATATTCGATACCGCACGTTTGTTTTTGGGCAATTATACTTGAAATTGTTAATCATCGATGTTAATAGCATCATGCCCATCATTTCCATCGGGATCCCTGAATAACCGCCCCGTCAAGCCGCCGCATTCATCCCCATCGACGATAATGAGTGTTGACTTTAATTTACGTTTTTAATTCGCCGCCGCCGCCGCGCAGCGCAAACGAAACGCGCCTCTCGCAATCTGCGTAACGCCGCGCGCCGCCCCCAGGGGTGTCGGCGACGTCAACCTTGCGCTTTAAACCCTCCGGAGGAACAAAAGCGCGTACGGCGCGTCGCCGACACCGAATTTCCATTTCCATTCATCGTTGATTAATTAGAGCGGCCGGATTAATTACTTAAACCTTTTGCGAAATTGAGAGGGTTTTCGCCGCCCCCGTGTGTCGCACCCACCGAGTTCAAGTAGCGCGCAATATGCGGGATGGAAATTAGAAACATTTGGCGCGTATTTTTTGGTTACGTTGTTTTGTTGTTGTCTTGAAGATTTTGAGCTTTTTTTTGAGCATACATGCACTCTGCGCCTGGGAGGGGGTGAAAACCCTTCCGTTCTTTTGCATACTGCACGTAAAGATTTTTTTCGACCCCGCGTTGTTATGCGGCCGCGTACGCATTTTTTTTCGGGCATGAAATCAAGCAAGGGGTGATAATAAACACAGGGCGTTGCAAAAAAATGTGGAAATTTTAAAATGATTGTTTTTCAATTTTAAATAATAGTAAAAAAATATGTTGATTAAATTTTTATTTAGGGGTAGTTTTTCTATAACGGATGTTTTTAAGGGTGGTATCTAGTGTGCGCGTTGTTTATACACGTACGCTCTGTATATATTTAAGGAAGCGCTAGCCGTCGAAAAAAAAAAGCATGCCCGCGCGTGCCACCCCCCGCTCACCCCCGGGCGGGTAACCCTTCTCGCGACGCGTGGGCCTCGCGGCGCTGGCTGCGGCTCCGGCTCCGGCTCTTCGCTCTGGGTAAGACACAAGATCGATATAACTCTTCCGTGGGGTGAAATGCTCGCCGCGCTCGTCGCGCTCACCCCACGCGAACGTTTCGCCCCTCGCGCGCGCGCGCCGGCGAATTTAAAAACTCTCGCTCAACTCTTCTGCGCCTTTCGCCGGGCGACGCTCGCCGAAAAAAAAATACACAAAGACGCCACGCCGCGCCGCGAGACGTCGGACGCGCGTTCGAGGGGTGCGAGCGGGACGGAGCGCGGAAAAAAAATATCAAGTCGTTTTTTTTGGCGGCGCGCGCACGGGAGGATCGAACGTAATGCGAGACGCAACTCGTTCACGAAAAAATCTACCCCCTTTGAATATCGCCCGCGGCGGGGAGAAAAAAAAATCATTACTTGCGCTCGGGGGTGCGCTGAGGGCTAAAAAAAATTTACTCCGTGCAACGTCTGACGGGGTATCGTTAATCTCGGAAGGCGAAATAATTTCTTTCCTTGCAAATTTTTTATCATTTTGGGGGTGCGGGGCGTCGCTGTTGGGCGTTGTTTCGCTATCGCTTTCGTTGTGTTGCGTTTTGAGTTGATTTTGATTTTTCCGGCATTTTGTTTGCTCATTATCCGCAAGCGCTTTGCAGGAATTTCAATCAAATTGCACCCCCCCCCTTCTGCTGCTGTGCAGGCGCGCGCACCCTTGCGCTGAATTTTGAGCGCAAAGTTTCTTATCGAGCTTCATTTATCTTTCATGCGCGTCGTGCATTAACGTCGCGCGCTTTTTAGGGGTAGTTATGCACATTCCGCCATCATCCCTTGCGTCTTAGGCCGTCCCATTCTGAAGATATGAATTATTGAAGAGCAAGATTGCGACACGCTAACGAAAGTGCGCCGAACGTCCCGGTCCCGAACGATAACAAATACACGGCTGAAAAACAAAAACTACCCCTCTTCGACGAAATTTGCGATTCAAATTTTTCCATTTTATTACGTCAAGACAGTGACACTGTTTAATAAGTGCGCCGAAAAGTAATGCACCTGATTAGGTTGAGGGTTGGTTTTTGCAAAATTAAGGGTTGATGTGCGGCGCTTTGCTCATATGCCGCCAACAACCTGATGAATGTGTGCCGAGCGCGCCGTGGCGGCCGTGGCGGCGCGCCGCTACTCGCCCCGTTTGTGGGGGGTGGTTTTCCGCGGGGGTGGTGCGGCACATGTGCTCTCGCGTCCGCCTCACGTGTGCCGCCGACGAGCGCGCGCTTACGGTCGGACGACTGGCGGATTCTGTGTGCGCGAAGGACGCCGACCGAGGACGAACACATGTTGAGCGCCGATAAACTTTTATCACTTCGAACAACCCCCGGAATTAAAAATTACCTTTTTTACAGCTTCCGGATATTTCTGTTTATGTCGCATCAACATCGGCACATTCTCAGCGCACGCGCGCACCGAATGTTTACAGTTTTACATGACCAATACTTATTTATAGGTTAGAATCGCGATTGACACGTCAAACTGTCAAAACTAAACAACATAACCTAAAAACATGAGTTATTTTTATGTAAATGTCATAAATTCATATGTCAATACAGACAAATTTGTTCCTCAATGTCGAATAAATAACAATTTAGTTTGTTCATGTATTTTTTGGGGTAGTTTTTTTGATAACCTCGGTTTTAGGTTATGAATGCGTACGATTTTGACAGTTTTGGAACACATTTGATTTATTCTGACGGTAACACTTATTTTCATTACTAGACGACGCATTTCAACAAATTTCGACAAAAAACATTTGCGCAAGACATAAACAACCCTTAAGTTTGCGCCACGCACATAATTTCAACTTCAATTTAGATAAAACACATAATTACTAGGGTGAAAGTCAACTGCAGAGACAAAACGTTTGAAGGGGTGAAAACCACCCCTAATTTCTGTCTATGCATATTTTTTCCTAGGGGTAAAGACAACCGACTAGACCAGACCGCGCTGGCGACAGATGATTTTTTGTCTGGGTTTGTATTTTTTTTTCAGCTGCGACGAAAACTACCCTCAGGGTATTTTTCACCCCTTTTGATTAAAACCCGAAATTATTGAATTAAGTTTGGGAAATTACGTTTTAAATTTAAATGAATTCATGCAACGGTATAAAATTAAACATTTCATCGAAAACTACCCTTAGTCAATGCTCAACCACCGCCTTGACTTTTGGTAAAAGTTTGCCGTCTTCTGTGCGGGCGCACGGGTCGGCGTGTTCGCGTCGATTTTTTTCTCTTTGGACGCCTCTAAGGCGTCTTAGGGCTATCGGGGGTTGGCATCGACGGGGGTGGTGTTGCGTGCGCGCGTGTGCGAGAGCAGCGCGAGGGTGTGCGCGCGCGCGACGTTGCGGGCGAACGTGTTTCGCGCGCGAGGGCAGCAAAGAGTTAATATTGATCCGTTTTTTTATTTGAGTCACCCCCACGTTTTTTTCACCCTTCGCTTTTTTTTTCATCCCCGGATGAGTGTTACCATAGAAACTGTACGGCAGGTGCCGGCAAGCGCGCAACATTAGACATCATCGCGACGCGGCGCGAAGACGCGGCGGCGGCGGCGGCGGCGTTGGCGGCGCGGGGGGCGAAGTCGGCGGGTGCGCAGGAAGCGAGCGGCGGCGAACGGACGAAAGTTCGGCGGAGTTAACGAGTAACGAGTTTCGCGCGGAATAATGGCGCGCATTTGTTTCTTCTCCAAATATTTTAGTCTCGCAAGAAGAGGAATTTTCCGCCTTCCGAAGCGTTTTCATGTTTTCAGACCTCGCAGCAGATCTCGTAACGTGATTAGAGTTGTTGTCCTTGAGACAAAACGAATTCGATCCAGGCGGGCGGCAGCGAGGCGCGCTAATTATTCATTCATTAGCTCGGTAGGCGAGATCGAGAGAAGACTGGAAGTGGCCATTAACAGGATGCTAATTGCGCAAAGCGTTGCGCAGATTAATTAACTAATTGAAGTGGCAAACGGGCAGCGGGGGCGGCGCGCCGCCGCCGGTCTCTCGTTGCGCAGGCGCGCGCGCCCGCCGACGTTCTACGCCTCCTGCGTCGTGCTCTTTGCGCGGGGCGTGATTGTAATTGCAACTGCGATCGCGGCAGTAATTGGAATCGCAAACGTCCGCGTCGTCCTGTTCGCATCGGATGATATTCAGGTGCAAACCTACACCCAGCCGAGGAGAAATTACAATTGTCTTCTAATTAATTTTGATAGCGCGTTTAATTACACGCGTTGTAATTAAGAATGCCGATAATTTAATGCTAGGTAAAAGGATAATTAAAAATGAATGCTGATCGAAGGAAGTCATAGGATGGTTGTAAACTTCAAGGAAGTGGAATACATTATGTGGAACGCTTTACATTTCTGTTAATTAATAATTAATTAATTTTCACATACAAACCGTTCGAATTTTTCTTCCCTAATTTGAGATTTTCTTAATTTGACTATTTATATCATTTGTAAATTTTTGTTATTTTTTGCTTATTCACTCGCACGAAAAAACATTCTAGAAATTTTATTATGCAGTGGGTTCAATATAGAAAATCAATTTTTAATTCGAATTGTTATTTTCAAATATGGGAATTTTTAAATTTTACTTTAATTACCCAATTTTATTTACTACTTTATCAGTATTTTTTTTGTTTTTTTTATTAACTGATCCCTTTACAGAATCTCCAGAAAATGCTCTACACAGTGAGTTCAATGCAGAAAAGTAATGTGTTGTTCAAATTTTTGATTGGAACGTTGTCATTTCGTTAATTTCCTAAATTTAATTACTAGTAATTTTGTTTTTTACTGTCTTTATTAACGACTAGCTTCAAAGAAATTCTAACACTTGTACTGTACAGCGTGTTCAAAGCATAAAATTAATTTCTGGTTCTGTTCTTATGTGGAAATTTGATGTTTCTTGTTCAAATGAGGTTTCACGACCTAAAATACCCGTCATTACGTTAATTATTTTTTATTACTCACAAAACCCTACTTTTACCGAAAAAGGGGTCCTTAAGGGTTGCGCGATCCGTGGAATTCGTTCCACCTTTCACTATCCACCGCCGTTTGTTCAAATTACTGTCCGAGCGTCGAGCGTGAATTTAAACTCGACGTGATGTTTCAATAAAATTACAATAAGTTGCCTTAATATGTGGCAATTCTACAGGGTGTGTTGTCTCCTCAAGATATTCCGATTCAATTTTTCACCGAAACTAGTGAACATGTTCAAGCTTCGTTTGGTGTTCTGGAGTTACCGCAGCACTTTGTAGATGCTAAACGATCGTGACCCTTTTTTTTCCATCGCGCCGTCGGTGCGTTCATAAAAAAAGGGTGAATTTTTAAGCACGCGCGTCGATGTGTGTGGGGGTAGCTTTACTCCTGCGTGTAAATGGTGCGTATCTCCATATGGATCTCGCGCGTCGCACGCTTCGAGGACTAATAGTGATGAATCGTCTGCTTAAGCAAAGCGCACGTCTTTGCCGAGTCCTTCCACTCCTTGTTGGAAGTCCGTCGGCGGGTTGATAGTTAAAATGCATGCGTTCGCGAAGAAAATTTTCGTCTCTTTGTCGCTCCTGGACGAAACGTGTTTTATACTGCGCAGGGTTAATTACCGCCGGAGGCACGAAGGGTTTAATGAAATTTAAAACGCGCCCGCTGTCAGATGCTATCGGCTGATAAGCTTGCGCCATCCCCTTTTACGACGCGCTTCGGGAAAAAGAAATGGACAGGGATTTTTGAGTTTTTTTTATTGGGAATTGGAAGAAAATCGTTGGTCGATGGGTGATCAATGCATACGTTGGAGCTGAATTAGGAAACATGTGTCCGGATTATGTATGGATAATGACTGGATAAGATAATTTTTCACTTTAGGCGTTTCTTGGGTCGATAACGGTAAACTACTGATTGACGGGGCACGTCAAGATGTCAAATATTGAGCTTTTTAGTTTGCAGTCAGTTGGGGTACAAAATTCGACGCGTTTCTTGCGGCGCAAGATTCGCGTATCAAATGTTACACACCTAAATACACAATCAGACAACAATCGCCGTAAATTGAGCGAAAATAACGGCGTGAAATTAAATCTACTTCAATGTTTACTAGAAAAAACGTCACAATCATGTCGGTGCACTTGAAATTGCATAGTTTGCTTGTTCGTTCCGCACATATCAAATGTTACACACTTATATAAACACGGGCAGCGAACAATTGCTGCAAACGAAGTGAAAATACTGCGTGAAATTAAATCTACTGTAATGTTCAGACGGGATGTCAAACATTTTAGTGCATTAAAAGTCGCATAGTTGACTTGTATGCTTTTCACCTATCTGCTATCACAGGACTAACAATAAATACACAATCGGTCGACAATTGTTGTTAATTGAGGGAAACTACAGCGTGAAGTTAAATCTTCTTCAATGTTTAAATTTTTTCAAGTTGAAATTATTTTTTTGTGATTTCTGTCATTGTTACCTTCGTGTGCTTTGTGTTGCGTAATCAACTCGTCTAATTGTATTATGGTCAGCTTCCATAATATTACTTATTTCAGGCAAAAATATTCTTTACCTATTTGTTTCGCTTTGTTTCGTTACATAACATAAGTGCATTTAAAGTTACATAATCTAATTGACATAGGTAACTTCATTTCAAGGTAAACGACTCAATATTACAAATTGTGTCAGTCTTCGGCTTTTGATACGTATACGATATACCTTATAAATGGCCTATAGTTTCTATAAAAGTTCCATGATTTTAAATTAATATATTCTTGCAATAATTTTATTGCATACCTGTCTGAGATTGCTACTGAATAAGATGAATTTATTGAAGTTTGAAAGCTTAAAATTTGACTTAAAGTTGTTTAAACTGTTTTAATCCACGTGAGCACCATCTGTGAATCTCCTCATAACTTACATTGGCAGTTATTTTTAATTTAACATTTAACAACTTCAAATTAAGACAAGGAACAATAAAATAAGAATAACCAATTTCAAAATGAGACTTATAATATCAAGTTGAGACTAAACATTATTAAATTGAAAACATATAATTTTTTTTATCAAAAATCTATATTCTAACAAAGCACAAGATTAACAAAGTGTCTTAAAAATTATTAGAATTTAATATTGTTTATGTTAAAGACTAAATGAATGAATTTTTATACAGAAGCCAAAAATTTTGTGCAATTTGCACAAATATTCTTCCACATTTTGTCGTATTATATTGCCTGATGTATGAAGCCAAAATTCACCATAGATTAAATGATTTCTTTCCTCCTCAGCTACAATGTGCGGCATCTGAGTAGCCAAATTATTATTATTCTTTTTGCCCAAAGAAAAGACACTCTATCGATTTCGGTTACCTTGCGTTGGCATCTCCGATTTACAATCAGCCGATTTTTAGCTCATTCGGTAAAATAAACATTGCAGTTTGCTGATTTAAATGTTTGACAGGTAAATTTCTTAAAATGAATGTTGGTTTTGGAGTTCTTTTGTTTAATAATCCATTTAATTTTGTATGATCTAACTTGATATTGTAAATCTCATTTTGAAGTTGTTTAATCGCAACTTTACATGATTATTCTTTGATAAATTTTAATTTGAAAACAAAAAAATGCATTAATACGAACGATTTCACTTTTCTGGCGAGACAATATTATTCGACTTATTTGTTTTGCTCCATTTGCACCCTTTGGTGGTTATATCCCGCTTAAAACACTTCAAACCAGTCACAGTCACTGCGAAATAGTCCTAGAAGCAGCGAGCATGTGTAAGCCGACCGACAGTGCTTCGTGCAGGGTCGTAGCGGGTTGTGGAAGTGATAGTAAAAGTGGTAGTAAAAGGTTCGGGCGGTCGCCGCCGCCGGCTCCGACTCGATCACCCTTAACGCCGATCAATTCGCCGATATAGATTGCCGCCAGCCTCCACCGCGACCGGCTGCCGCCCGCAACACCCGCCGACGACCGCAGGAAACCCCTACCACCCTCTAACCCTTCGCCCCAACAACATTCGTCAATGACTTATTTTACTTCGTGTTATGTTATTGTGTTGCGTTGATTGTCAATAAATAAACCAAACGTTGTCCTGAAAATTGTGTTGTAAGTTGTGTCGTAGGAGAAAAGTTTGAATTGATGATAAAATTGGTATCATTATGGAATTTTGTGGCTATTGCGATGTTCTTTGAGGTTAATTCAGTGTTTTGTGTTGTTTATGATGGTCCTGCATGTTTATGAATAAAAAAGGATTGAAAATCGACACGAACTCAGGGCAATCAGCGTAAATTATTTATCATCACTTTTGATCAATCGAAGTACTCGGAGGCTTTATGGAAAGATTTGATGAAGGTTTTAATGAAATTCGCGTTTTAAGTGTAGGAAGATATTAAAATCGAGCTGAAAGATTCTTGTTTCCTGACGAAGATCCTCCGACGTTCGCCGTTCCCAAGGCGCGCTCTTTTTGCTCGGCGTCGGCGCCGTTGCCATCGTTACCTTTCATTTCCCTTAACTCGCACCCCTTTTCTTTGCCCTTGGACGGATCCTTTATGTTGTTTTCCTCCCTCCCGCAATCCTTTCACTCATCAGTGCTCCGCCGCCTGCCGCGCGAGTTTTCCGTTCGCGGCGCTCCGCTTTTTGCTTCATTTTCGGCAAGTTTTCCCCTCTCGCCCAAAGTGGTGAACGGAGCGGCGGCGGCGGCGGCGGCGGCGGCGGCGGCGAACGGAAAGGGAGCAAGGATGTCACGAACAGACGCGGCGGCGCGTTGTTCTTCCATTTTCCCTTCGTGCCCACTCCACGCCGAACGGGGTAGGCGAGACGCGAGCGCGCCGATGGAACCGGGATGAAAGGGGTAGTTACCCCTTTGGTTACTACGGGCGACTGCCTATTCCGTTTACTCCTTCTTTCTCGCTTCCTCTCTCTCTCTCTTTCTCGCTCTTGCTCCTGTTTTTATTTGCTGGAAGGTGTTGCTTATTTCGCGCGAGACAAATGAACGGCTTCCATTTTGAATTTATCGAATTATGACGACGAGGAAGGGCGCGTAACGTTTTTTTTTTGGGTAAAACATGAAAAATTTGCATTGAAAACGTTTAAAATTCGAACGGTTTCAAATTTGCGATTGATTGACAGATGTGTCAAACTTTAACGACGCGTTAACAGTTTTTTTAGTGCTTGCCCAACTTCCGCATGCATATTTGAGGGTGCGCAGTCAATTGGGGTGAAGAATTGACATATTTTCTGCATTCGACCCGCACATATCGAACGTTACACACTTTTTTGATGCAATCAGCGACCAGTTGGTGCTAATTAAGATGAAATTCAAGCATCTCATCAAAAGTCTCACTTCTACTCTAACTTTTGACAATCTTAAAATGTGAAAGAAAATGTAACAGGGTAGTTAAAAGCTGCTATAATTATTTCATTTTTAAAAATTTCTCAGGCAAAAAATGTCAGGCATTTTAAGGTTGTGGCCATTGACGAAAGTTTGCAACGCAAACAAATGATAATTATCGTTCAACACAATTACTCCCGTCGTATAAATCACAATAAAACGTGATTCATTAAGCTATGGCTGAGCAATTAGACGAAAGAAAAATTTAATTCTTTTCGTTCGCGTGGAGGTTTTTGTGTCGCCGACGCGACGCGCACATTTCGGGAGCGGCATTGTTGTAAAATTGCGCTATAATTAATGACTTTAAGTGGCGCGCTCATTTTTGCTTAATAAATTTCACTTTTTGCCGAAACGCCGCGCGCACATTCTGCGCCACCTCGACGACGTCCTTTGTGCGATTTCCCTCTGGCGGCGCGCGCGGGGGATGCGGGCGAGCGGCGGCGGTGCCGAGCGAGGGGACGTTTCAAAATTTTTATTTGTTTTCGCGGCGCCGTGGCTCGAGCGAAATTTTCTCATTTTCTCATTGCATTACTTAGCGCGGCGAAAATGAGAGAAGGGTAGAAC
>JAODGE020025935.1:0-14129 GCA_027574965.2 Ecitophya simulans
ATGGTTTTACTCCCCACCGGCGAACATATTAAATTACTAACAATATATATGTACATATTTTTTTAGCATCGCACCGGGACGTTTTCGCACACGTTTTTCCACGATTTTACAGTTTCGGTGTTGTTTTCATTTTATTCTTATTCGCGCGACCTTAATGCGTAGATAATAAAGCGCGCGCGCGTCACGTGTTTTGCCATTTTCGCTCTTCGAACGCAGTTTTTCCAGAGGGCGATTCCGACGACCCCCCAGAATTGCAGTGCCGCGAATAAACGGAACGAGAGCGCCGAAACGTTTCGGCAGCTCGCGCCTTCCTCTCCGATAATTCCCATCGTGGGAGCGGGAGTTAAGTCGCCGTCTCCCCTATCCATCCCCCGACGCGAGCGTCCCGCAGTAATGCTAAACAAATGTAGTGGATATTGCCGAAAGCTGCGCGACGCGTTTCCATCTCTGACGCGTCGAATACCTGCTTACTGTTTATTTTTATAGTGCGACGCCCGAGCGGTTGTGCGAGAAAAGCGCAATTTCCGCGCACGCCGTCGATAACAATTTAACAATATAATAACGTCGGATGATTTCGCCGACGTAACGACCGCGAGGCGAAACCCACGACCGAGGAGAAAAGCGGGTCAGCGCAAAAACGCCGTGCGCTCGACGTCCGACAATCGGACGACTCGGACTTAACCTCGCTCGAGATCTATACCGGGGACGTCCGCGCCACGCTCGCGTCTTCCGGCGAATACACGGCGAACATCTCTTGGAAACGTTGCCAACGTCTTTCGTCGTTTCGTGCGGCGATCTCCACGGAAACGAGCTCGCTGCCGTCTGGTCGAACGTGCGCGTTTCGGGGGGGGTCTCACTGTGCGTTAGCGAAGCCGGGTCCGACGAACGGACAGTACGAGATCGCACGTAATTTCCTCCACGGCGGTGCGTGCCCGTAAATTGCGTTACAAAACAGCTTCTTCGCGTGCGCGCTCGCGTTCGCTGCCAATGTCATCGACCAGCGCGGATGCGGACGGCGAAAGAGAAATCCGCAGCATCCGCGAAACATGCGCGGCCGGAACGATTTGTTGCGCGGCGATTCCGCGGCCGCCCGTCGCGTTCGTTTCTGGGCCGCGCAAATAATGCCGATCTTGAGCGAACGCTCTCGAAGCTGTTCGATCGCCGGTAAACGTCGGCGCTGCGGCCAACTAAAAGCGCTCCGGCGTTGGCACGGACAATTTGTGAATCGAGACGAAATTTATCGTCAGGTGGAATGACCTTAGCGACGCGACGCGACGCGCGCACGCCGGAAGTAGGCCGCCGTCCATTTTTTCTTCTTCTCTTCGGGCGGTGTTTCTCTCGCGAATGTGGCACACACCGCGATGCGGAACACACACGTCGCCGATTACCGGTCAGAGGCGAGCCGAGCCGAACAATTCACGCATGCGTGTAATGCTCATTAAATGTAAACGCGCCGGCGTCTAACAATGGCCGAAAGTTTGAAATAATCGATTAGTCAATTAATCGATTTCTAGCTACAGTAAAAATAATTATTAACAAAATTATTGGTAGTATAATCGATTTTTTATCAGAAATATATTGTTGAAATTAACTCATTAAATGTTTGAACTTATATGTTATAATTATTAATTAGTTAATGGGTCAATTCCGGTAGTCATCGTTTTTTTTTTAAGTTTTATTTTAATTTTTCCAAATAATATATATAATATACAATGCCACCACACTTAGCTGCTTCAAATTTAAAGTGCCTACTTATTATGCATAAATATTGATTCTAAGACAAATTACCAAATATTTTGGCTATTAAATGAGGATCATAATTCTAAATCTTTTAATTTCTGTTTGATACATCATTTGCAGAAGAATTAAGTTATATAACAAACCGAAAAAATTAATTACAATGAAATAAATAACAATTCACGTAATTAAACAAAATATAAAACTTGCATTCAATTACTTGACGACAATATTTGGATAAGTTCGATTGATTTCTAGTAAAAAAATAATCGAATTTTTAATCGAAACAAAAATAAAAATAATTCGATTAATCGATTCATTTTTCCGTTCCTACTAACGTTGGGCATTAATCGCGCTCGAAACATTAGGGCACGTAAAAGGTGCGCCGCATAAAAAATGCGGAAACGCAACGACGGCGAAATGACGGCGGAGCCTGGGATGAGAAACGCGCGCGCCGGAAGCAACAACAGCAGGTAAATGGAATATGAAAGCCGCCGTTTGTTATTATCATCGTTATTCTTCGCCGGGCGCAACAGCGCGCCCTCGCTTAATGCGCGCGCGTACGTTCTCATGTGCGTTTCGTGTGCTCGCGCATCGCGTAAATCTTTTACGATAATCAGCCGGCGCGCGAGTTTATCGCCGCGCGTGAAAGCCGCCCCCTCCCGCGCCCGGTCCGAACGTGGGGCGGCGCACGGGCGCGCGATAAAACGGCCGATTTTTGATACCAGACGCGATATCAAATGCGCGGCCGCACTTCGCGCATACTCCCAGGGCGTTAATAAATTGTAAACTTCACACGTCGACGTAGACGACGGCGGCGGCGGCGGCGCCGAGGAAATATGAAAATACTTCCGCGCGGGGGGTGCAACGGATAGCGCGGCGGCGGCGATGATAGGAAGCGGGGATGCGCGCGCGCTGGATCTTCGCCATTTGCCGCCGCCGACGCCGCCGTCGTCGTCGTTTTTTTTTATTCCGCTGCGGCACATCTTCGAGTCTCTCCCTAGGAAAGCGCAACGCAATAACCGAACGCGAACAAAGGCGCGCCGCTTGAGACAATCGCCGACGAAGGGCGGCGGCGGCGGCGGCGGCAGTTGCGCATTTAATTAGAATCGAAGAACGCCTCGGCCCGCATCAAGCGGGTAGCCGAGCGTCACTTGACCGCAACGCAACAGTTGTTCCGCTCTCGTCACTTCCCCCCCTCCACTCGCGCCGCCCCCGTCGCAACAGCCTGCCGCGCCGAACAGCCGGAAAAACACGCGGCGATTATTATTATTCGCAGCTGCGAAACGACGTAGATGAGCCCGCCGCCGCGGAACGGCTTAAAACTGTCCCGATTTGAATAAACCTCGGCGCGCGCCGCCCGCAACGAAAGAAACTTCCAGCGCGCGCGCGCGCCACCCCCGCCCTCTAAAACAATATATAAATTTCTTTTTCGGCGACGGCGCGCCCATTGTTTCCACCCCTAATTTATTCCTTCTTTTTGTTTTACAACTTCTCAAATTCCCATAAAATTAAATAAGCCAACTTTGCGCGCGTAAATTTCGTCGTGGCCCGGCGGCGGCGGCGCGGAAACGCCACCCCGAACAGACAGCGGCGGACAGGTAAAAATTACTCCGGTTACGTCATTTAAACGCGCCGCATTTCCAAACGAATTGCTCGAGGAATGATCGCAACTCTTCGCGGCGAAGGCGGCGACGACGCGAATAAAAAAACAAACGAAGCGCTCCGTCGCCAGTCGCGCGGCAAAGATTGACTTATTATTAAACAATGGATGTTTTAAAGACGCGCCCGCGCGGCGCGAAGGGCGAGGGCGGCGAAGATTTACGGCCGTTCGCCACCGCCGCTTCCGTCTTATAGCTTTATTACGTCCGGCGCTGACCGCGCGCTCCTCGGTCGGCCCCGACCCACCCCCCCCGGGAGAGCGAGAGCGAGTGAGCTTTCGGTTCTCGGCGGACGGCGGTCGAGAGAGGTTTGACTCTAGGTCGAGGACCATAAAACACCCGCGCATACGTGAAATTCCCCGCGCGGCATAACGCAGATTAAATTATTCACAAAACGCCGTCGTGGACGCACACATTTTCTCGGCGTCGATTTTTTGCGTTAACGACATTTGGGTCATAAAACACGCAAAACAAAAACAACTCAGTTGGACGGCCGCGCGGGCCGTTTATATCGACGTGCGCGAGTGGAAAATATATCATGCGATTAACTTTGACTGGGACATATATTTATGATTGATATATGAGAATTACGCGGCGCGCGTTCCACGGCGTCGATGATTTATCGAGGCGTGCATTAATTATCCGAGGCCGGATACGCTCAAAATGTTTGCGCCGGACGGACGCCGGACGGGACTTCGAACGGATTATTTCACCGGCAATCGGAAACGACGACGCGCGCCTCTAATGGTGCGCGAACCCTCGGGAACTGCACGACCGCCGCACGTACGTTGAACGCGGGGCGTTTAACGAATCCATGCCAGACAGGACTCGCGCACGGCTCCCTCGGCAACCGCGGCATCCGATAAAAGTTAACAACAAAAGCGCAGCCGCCGTCGAACGCCGTGCGGAACTCTCGGGGGGCAATCGGCCGATCGTCCGATCATCAAATCAGCGTTTCCACGGTGCGGACGACGCGCATCCGCAAATCATCGCTTCCAGGTCCGGTCTCTCGGGCGAAGCCGAAAAACGCGGCAGCGAGAAGCACCGCGTTCGCGTAATCCGAGGAAGATGGCGCGCGGCGCGATAACAAGTTGATCCCCGCCGAAGATCCGTTAGCGTTGGCGGGCGCAGTCAAGTGTTGAGATGGGATGAGCCTGATGGAAACGAATTGCGCGGCTAATGCGGACACCTTCGCGCGCCGAGCGCGGAGGAGCGGCAGAATTTGATACGTTGCGCGCGCGGCGAGGCATTGGCAAAATGGTCCGAGAGGGTCTTATCGCCATCGCCATCGCCGCCGCCGCCGCGAATCGAAATTCAGCGCCCGTCACGACTTTTTATTTATATCCGACCACTCGATAAAGTTACTTTATATCCGCTCGTGTTTTACGAGCGCCGTTCGTGTTTTACCTAATGGAATAAATGGGAAGCGCATCCCAAAACATTCGACACACCTGTTTGCTACGTGGGCATCGTTTTCCCGGAAAGGTCTCAGTTTCGAAGACCGCCAATATTTCGTCAAGACAACTCGACGATGTGTCGTACCGCGAAAGGTGCAGGGCGGAAAGGGCGTCCGCGGCGACGTGCGATGCGTGTAATCCACGCACATGTGACGCGTGTCCGACAAATCAATAGCCATCTAGCGGCGCGCCGGACGCGAGGGCTGCCCTCTCTTCCGACCGCACGCCGTTGTTTTATTTCCTATATTTCATCCCCGGCGACTTCGGCGGCCCGTCCGGAAAGTGAAAACGCTCGTTCGCCGCCGCCGCCGCCCTCTCCTCGGACTCGCCGAATGCTAAAACCTTTTCGCCGTTCGACTATTTATTTCCGCATTCGAGCGCGCTCGCACGCACGCTCTCACCTACTAGAATGGCGGCGGCGCCGGGCGAATCGCAGTATTACGACTGGAAATTGATCATCGCGTCGCGGGAGTGAATTAAAGCGAGGGCCCAAAGGGTCGTTTTTCATCGCCGGCGCTAATTAAAACGTCGGCGACATTGCGCCCTCGAATCTCGACGCAAAGATCGCCGGATCGATGCGCACACGCGCCATATTTTACCGATATGAACGCACCTGCCACCTTGGCGGCGGCGGCGGCGCGACGCAGCCGTATAAGCCCGATCTCGCGGCGGCACACGCCGAACGTGCGCGCCTTACAAACGGCCCTCATTCGCACGACACGCACAACACATGAATAACTTGCCGGCGCGTCGTGTGCTTTCTGAAGGGCCCGCCGCCGTTTCGCGACGGACCACGTCGCGACACTAAGCCGATCGCGTCGCGGCGCGGGGTGCGACGCGCACGCACGATTCGTCTTGCCGCGATAGTTGGCCGACGGATGAAAGTGAGCCGTTGCGAGCGACTCCGGCGTGCTCAGACGTGGCGAGGGTGTGAAGGGCGCGTGCTCGGCGCGCAAAGATGCTCATTAAGACATGCAAATGAGCGCCATTTCAATTCTTCGGGCATTTCGGGCATTCGCGAAAAGTCGGCGTTTATTTCGTTCGCTTCCACGCGAAAATATGACGCGCATTCCGCCGAGGACGGGACACGTTAATTACGCGCCTAGAGCCATTCTCGGAAGAGAACCGTCAGCCGAGAGCCGGAACGCCGCTCCCGGAACCGGATAACCGAGCCGCGTAGAGCACGCTCCGATAATGAATCGTCGGCCGACGAGTTCGGCGCTCGATCGTTGTCTTATCGATTAACTAGATAAATAATTAGGTGCGAATCTACGCTTAACCTCCACCATCGCCGCGTCGGAATGGATGGTCCCAGATGATCCGCCCCTGTCGCCCGCCGACGTTAGCAGCGCGGTGCGCGAGTTCCAATTTCGTTTGGAAGTATAATCAGTAACCAATCCCACCATCGGCGCAACGCGGCAAATTAATAGCAAGTTTTGCGCGTCTTGAACTTTCAGCCCCCTCCTTCTCCCTCCTCAAGCTGCCGCGCGTCCCCGGAGAGACGCGCCGCCGTCGACGTCGTCTCCGGCGGGCCAAACCAACTGTGTAAGTGAATTAAAATATTTATTAAGGCATTCACATACGCGCGTCCCTGCGGGATACGTGCTTAATTAGCCAAGTTGCCATCTTAGTTACTTCCTGAATAATTCTATTTTACGCTCGAGGCGACCTCTGGCGTGCCGGCGAAAACCGAACAACTTGTCTTCGCGGGCACCGGAGTTTGCAAATATTTTATTTTCCTCGCGCGCGTCGGTTTGATTTCTTTTTTTTTGTTGATTTTTTTTTGTGTTCTCCCGCAGCCGCCGACCGGACGAAGTTACTTGTTTCGCTCCCAGCGTTTTAATTACCCCGTCACCGCGCGAACAAATCCACGCTCCCATTAAAATGATAATGCGAAAGAATATTTCAAGTGCGACCAGGACTCGGATCGCGAAAGAACATCGAAACGACGATGCACCCAAAAAAAGATGTAATAACTATGTAAATACCTCTGATGGGGGAGACGTCATTCCTTCGAGACCAATCTTCCTCGGCCTTGAACTCAATGAGTCACAATCGTGCCAAGGTTGTTCCGCTCCCGCGTTCACATTAGGCGCGGCTCGTATTTGCACATGAAAAGTTCGGCACGCACAAAGGGTTGTCAGCGAGAAAGAGACAGAGAAAGCAGCGCAGCGGCGGAAACTTTGGCGGATATCAAAGTGCAGTTAAATCTAGCATTGTTCCGCGACCATCTCGCCGGTCGCGCGGGCGCATCCTTATCTAGCGGAGACGCTCCCTCCAGATGATGAATCGTAGGTGGCGCGGGCGGGTCGCGCTGACCAGAAGCGTCGGTCCTCGGGTCGTCTATCAAAGTCTCGTCTCGGCGCGGCGCGCAAAAAAGCCGGACAATTCATTGCGCGCCGCCTTGGCCGTCTGGCGGGATGGCGCGAACATGATCTATGCGCGTCGCAAATTTGATGCGCACCCCACGGCGCAGCGAATTCAAAAGCACGATCCTGATCCCGAGCGCAGTATCCTGATTTACTGATTGGGCAACGGCCGCGTCGCGACGCGGCGAAAGGAAACGGGCGTTATCCCCGTCGAAAGTTTTAAGCGTCCCCTTAACTAGCGATCGCGTCGCGCCGTGAATGAAAAGCGGCCGATTGAACGGCCGGATAGCTTCGGCGAAGCGGTGCGCGTTGATTTTAAATTGATAAAATCGACGTTGGTTTTCCGCCCCGTTCGCCGGAAGCCGGGGGCTCTTAACAAGCCTCTCGGTGCGTCGAGATCGTGTTTGCGACGACGGCTTTTCTACGTACGGAAGTTTGATTTTTTCGTCCGCGACCGAGAAGGGTGTTTTACGGTCGTCGTTCCGGCGCCGAATCAATTGCCACCTGAAATAACGACGTCGAACACAAAGCGGCTTGTAGAACGCGTAATTGATTATTCATCAATTGCGCGAGGAATTCGTCGCGACGCCCTCGCTTTCTTTCGGCGAAGACAAATCGAGCTTTGAACGGTTCGTTGCGTCGACGTAATTTTTATGAATTAGGGAAGCACAAAGGCGTTTGCGCGCTCGGCTTTTGTCTCGGCGTTGGAGAACAACACCGACCGTATCGAAGGAACGGTTAACGGCTCCCTCAAAGTCAGCCGAACGCTTTGCATCCACTTCATATCGAAGGGGACGAAATATGGGCCTGCAAAGTGAAGCATCTTGTCACATATACGCCGCCAGACACTTGCTCGAACGTTACTTCAATATTGATTTTTCCCCGAAAACTTTCATTTCCCTATAAAGCGCGCGCCGCCGGCGGCGGCGGCGGGAGCGACGGCGGCGCGGAAGGCGAAAAAAAAAATAAAGCGCAGAATGACTTTTAGGCATCGTTTTCTTCTCGCGACGCTCACCCTCGCGCGTCGAACAGCTTTCCGTCCAATTTTCCAAAGTACATCGAATGCGTGTTTACAAGTTTTAAGTTCGCGTCTTCCTCTTCGGCTCGAACTTCTTAAATGGTAACAGTCAATTTCGGTTTTTATCGTCGATGTTAAGCCCGAACACGCTCGCACCCCTTCCGATGGCGTAATTAATTATGCATAGAAAGACGGCGGTTCGACACAAGACGACGGATTTGTCACGTGCGGACGGCGGCGATAAATGTCAAAAAAAAAACGAAGAAAAAGAAAAGACTTGATGGCGCCCCACGGAAACTAATGATAAAGCCTCTCCCCACGCGAGCATATAATAAAAGAGAGCGTCCTCCTAATGCGCAGACAATGGCCGCACGCGAGGCGAGCGCGGACCACCACAAAGGAAGCGAGAAAGCAGAAATGCCGCTCGGACGGCGCGTCGCCGGCATTGCGGAAAGAACGAAAATGAAATTGGGACATATTCGGTGGAGGGCCATAATCGCCGCGCTCGGTCTTCCAAACTTAATGTACCATATTTGAACAATATGTGCGGGAGCGGCTACTTTATGGACCCCGTCGCCATTAAGTTGGCCCGCCGAGTGCGTCGCCGCTCGCATTCGCAATGAATCAGGACCGCGCTGTTCGCGGCGGCGTGACACGCGTCTTTGTATCGCGTCTTTGCGACGACGACGACGACGACTTTTCCTGCTCCGTCGACCGCGTCGTCGGAGCGAAACTTCCGCGCGAACGAAAACCCTCGCATGAGGGCTTGTGAATTTTTCAAAACCTACCGTATCGACGGCTCCTAATGAGTTTCTTTGAAAATTAATTGTGAAACATTTATGACATTATAACGACGACGATGCAAAAAAGGCAACAAAAAATGCCTGCTTGATGATAATAAATGACTGTATTATAAGGCAAAAATATTGTTCTTTTTTTTCCAGACGATACTCCGGACGAGAGTTGCACACATTTTCACGAAGAACGGCGAGAATAATGCATACTTTTGCTAAAACAATTCTCGTTGCGTAATGTTGCCGTAATCAGATTAAATCTTCAGCAATCAGAAAGTTGAGCGATCGCATTCGAAGTTTTGCTTAATAGCCGCTTGTAAACGATCATTTTTCGCCATGTTTCCGGACAGGTGGGGAACTGGAAGTGGCATATTAGAATGATTAAAGATCGGCCTCGAAACGGCCATTAATTATATTAACATGCACGTAATTCGCTCGCCGCGCTCGGTCGCGCTCTATTATGGAGCGCGCCGGCAAAGAATTCGAAAACTCAAAGGGCGCGAACGAAACGTTGCATTCCGGAGCGGCGTTTGTACCGATTGTAACACCACGCATTTCGCGTGCCTGGACGCCGTGGAATTTTTTAATTACCTCGGCATAATAACTTGCGCGTTCGGCGCTTTTTGTCATTCTCGTCCGAAAGGTCCGAGCGACGGACTTAATCGATGAGCGCCGCCCGGAGAGGCGGCGGCCGGCGGCGAGAGGGCTCGATGAATTTCATATCCACTTAACATAATCGCGCGCGGGAGCAAAACGGGCGACCCTGAGGGAAATCAAGCGACCGTGCGCGCGCGCGAAGAAGTTGCCCGCGTCGCCGGCGGCGGCGAGGCGGAAGACGTCGTCGGAAACCGGGCGCCGAGCGAGCCCGGGCGACGCGGGGAGGATCGCATCCAGCTGCCGGTCCTTCCGCATCTTCGCGCATCTTGGCGACGCTTCATTTATCACTGCGAACCATCCGACTGCTTCTTTTTGCATAAGCGTGCACGAATCTTCTCGGGCTGGGCCGCGAGCGAAACACGTTCGATCGTGTGGGCGACAATATTTTCCGTGCTACCACGTGCTCTGCGGCTTTGTTACGCTTCCGACGCGGTCGGGCGTCGAGCAATTTTCTCCGTCGTCGCGCCGGCGTGTGTTTGCTCAGGTCCGGCGGCGCGATCGACAGCTGCCGACCAAGGGGCTCGACCGCCGCCGCCGCCGCCGCCGAACATAAGCGGCTATTCTTCGCCATCTTTTGCACCTCTCTCGCCCGCATTGATGGATCGCCGGCGCTCGTGCGCGACCCGCGCTATTTGCGCAGGGCTAAGCCGCGCTCGGGTCGCAGATAGTCCGGTTTGTTTCTCCCGAACGCTCCCGGACGGTGTTTGTACAAGAGGCGGCGGGGAGCGCCCGCCGCCTGGCCATTTCGGCTTCGGGTCCGCCGCGCGAGGAGACGGACCTCGGCCGGCTTAGCTCCGCTTTTTGTTTATTCGTTTTGTTTGCGCGCGGTCCGCTGGGACGCGCCATTTGCGCGCGCAAAACGAATTATGATATTTTCGCGAGCGCGCTCGGTATTCAACTGCGTTGAACGCTTAACGGGCGCGCATTAAGACCGCCGACGTTGACGCGCGCTCATCGCGCGGAGGCGGCCAACGGTCGTTATTGTGACGGCGGCGATGTTGAATTGCGCTGGTTACGCTCGTTCTGAGCTCATTTTCCTCTTCATTTCATTGCGACAAAGTGGCTCCTCGCGATGCGGCGCGCTTCGACTCCTTTATAAGGTGCATAAATCACGCCCGAGACGCGACGCGACGAAAAACGTGCGCGAGGTGCCCCAGCGCGCCGCCGCCGCCCCCACCGCTCGCGCGGCCGAACGTCCTCGAAGCCGGGCGGAAATCTAAATAGACCGCGCGGCGGCGGCTGCCGCGCCGAGCGCAGAGGTGGGAATCCATCGAAAAGGGATTCGCTTCTACCTGGATTGGCGGCGAGCGCGCGCGTCGAGATTTCGGTCGGCGAAGGAATCGTTGAGGTAAATTGATTGCAATTGGCGCGACAGTAATGCCGACAAGTACGACCGAAGGGCCCGAGCACGTCGAGCGAGATGAAGCCGTGACGTCGAAGCGAAAGAGGGAATTTCGAATTGCGAGCGGCCGCTGCGAAAATTCTTTCGGATCGCGCGCGACGCTCACATTTTGAGCGCGTGTCTGAGGAGGAGCGGCGAGCGCAGAGGCGTCGCGGACGCGGAACGAAGGGGGAAAGAATGGAAGAGCGCAGGGCCGGCGTTGGCGCTGTAGTGTAGTGTATGTATAGTGTATATTTCATTGATTGCGCTGGCGTTGGGCTTCAGGGAGCCTGCGACACGCCCGCCGCGGCGCTCATCCTGGCGGAGCGCGCGTAGCCCGCCGCCTCCGGCCTCCGCCGTCCGAGCTGTTCTGTAGCTGCTTATTTATCGTGCGGCTGCGAGCTGAATCGCGCCGCCGTCGAGTTCCCCTGTTTCGCTCGTACCTGCGTGCACGTCGCGCCGCAGCATCCACGCACTTCCACCACGCACCACGCAACGAACGCAACGGACGCAACGGACGCTCCACCGACGCGCGAAAAAAAAACACACACCGACGACGCCCGGCGACTTCCGCGCCGGTTTGTTTGTTTGTTTGTGCGAGGCTGCGCGCGTGTGGCGCACGTGACGTGCGTGGAGCAACAACACAGTGATCCGAACGCGCGCCAGCGCCAGCTCTACCGAAACCGACGTTCGTGGCAAACCGAGTGCGTGAAATGAAGTGACATGCCCGGCATTGTGGCCCCGTGATCTCCGAGGACCCACCCGCCTACGACTTCGCGCCGCGTGTCGCGACGCGCCTGTTTCGTTCTTCCGGGTTCGCGCAGCAGTTGCCTTGGCTTCATCACCGGTCCTCGTGGGCTACAGCCTCGTCGGCGTGTACCCGTGCGCGGTGTGGAAGCCGCGAAGTGCTTCGAGCCCGTCGACGGCCGCCTCGCACCAGCACCAGCAGCAGCAGCAGCAACCGCAGGCGACGGCACCGGGACCCGCGCGGAGTAGACTCCAGCAGGGCGCAAGCCAGGTGAGGGCCCAGCCGTACCCCGCGCAGGCGACGTTCATTGCCGCTCGACCGCAGTCCACCTCGCTGCATCGCCGCGTCGTTGTGCAACGGCAACCACATCAACAACAACAACAACAGCCGCCGCAGCGGCAGCAGCACCAGTGCACGCCGACGCCGATTTTCGTGCCGCCCGCGCTCGCGGTCCAACAAACAACACTCGGTAACCAGTTGCCGCCGGCCCGCCCCGCGGCGTCGACACCTCGCGCGGCCTCCTGCAGCTGTCGCGATCCGAACGCGAACGTCGACGCGTCGTCGCAAGCGACCGCACATCCCGCACCAATGTTGTTCGTGCCGTTCTCGGTGCCCAGCTTCGCGCCATCGATGACCGGCAACAATATGCACGTCAACAATTGCAGCCCATCCAAGGTAAAGTAAGACAATCGCACCGTCATTCGCACCGTTCCAACAACCTCCCGCGCTCCTGCTTGACGAGACCATTCATTCAAAAAAGGAGCATTAATTACGCCGCAATATTTGCAGCATCCGAATCACGTTCAAATTTAGTTTGCAAATTCCAGCACGGATTTCGCTGAACCGAAGCGCGGCGAACCGGAACCGGGGCCGCTGCGCAAAGGGGGAGGACTCGACTATTATTTAAAAACGAACGCGACTTTTTTAATTTGCATTTATATGACTGCAATCTGCAGCGAGGCGCGTTTGTCTACGGTCCGCAGTCGTCCAACGGCGCGGCAAGGAACGCCGCGCGCCTCGTCCTGGAGGCGTCCGCCAGGAAAATTCCATTTTCTCATTTTTTCGACGGCGCCTTTGTTTTAGCTCCTTGCCCACCCAGCCGCGTGGTGTGGCGCAATATTTATGGTGCCATAAAACGTGTTTTTCGCGCAAATGCGAACGCGTTGCGACGCAACGCCGCGAATTAAAACAACGCGTCGCCAAAACCAGCGTTCGCGGTCGCCGGTCGCGCAGCGCGTGTTTCGGTTTTCAATTAATCGCGCAATTAATATCAAAGGCATTCGGCGCGTTTGATGCGCGACGGTCGATTGTGTCAAACGCGAAAATTCGGACGTCGGGGCCCGGTTTGGATGCGGCTCGACGTGTCGAATTCGAGCGTCGAATGCATCAATTATGCGGCGGCGTTCTTTATTGAAATTCTATTAAAATTTCCGCATGACGAAACGTCGCCCGCGCTCGCGGACGCTCCGGGAACGCGTTCGATCGAAAACGCGCGCGCGCGCCCCAAATCGAATCGCCCCGCGCCGCCCGCAATAAATGACAAGGGCGCAGTGATAAAGGGGTACGAAACCGAAACAAAACTGTTCATTTAACACGTCGACGTGGGCGCGCACGAAAAAAAGCAGCGGAGATTTATCAAGTTATGCTTTCGGCGTTTGCGGCGCGCGCAATGGGGCGAAAGACCGCAAAATAATTAAAGCAAATTCGTTGATATTTATGCGCGTTGCGATCGTTGCCGTTACTGCGCCGCACTAATTGCGAGGCGGGACGCCCAAACCGAAAATATTTCCATCGCCGACGGCGTTCGAGGTTGACGCGCGCCGAGGGTTTGAGCGTCAACCCTCGCTAAGGGGGAGAGGGAGGCGGCAGAAGGCAGGATAACTGTTAGATTACGCCGGGAGGCGTGGAAGAATTATGTTCGTTCGTTCGGAATTCGGCGCGTCTCCACTTCGCGCCTTCCGAGTCGACGCGTTATCTTTTTGCGGGACGATATTGTTTTTCGTTTTATTAAATTACATCGGCGTCGAGGATAAATCACGCCGCGCGCCGCCGCACCCCTCGCCGTCCGACCGGCGAATGCATCTTAAGATTCCGCGCGCCATCAAACCGCGTCAGGTCGTTCGCGCGCTGGCGAAATTTCGCGTTTATGTCCCGCGCAACATTCCGAACATCCCGGGATTGTCTGCGCGCCGTAACGAAGCCAATTACGAGGATGTGTGCGACGGGAGGCGGCGCGGTCGGGCGACACGCGTATCGAAATCGCGCCAAACTTGCACGCATTTAACCGAGGCGAGCGCGCGAGCTTTA
>JAODGE020025936.1:0-12442 GCA_027574965.2 Ecitophya simulans
CCCGCCACGCCAGCGCCCCCACACGCCTGATAGGCAGCCTTCTCTTGTTCGAGGGTCTCGACTAACGCCTTCAGTTGCCACACATTGAGAATGTTCTCCGAGCGCGACGACAGCGCGGGGGGCACGATCGCCATTGTGAAGTGAAAGGCGGGGGGGATCTGGAAGTGAGTGCCTGCTGGGGTGCTGTGCGTGTCGTCCTCGGATGCACACCTGTTGACGCCCTCCATCACGCCCTGCACCCAGCGGTTCGCCTGGCGCTGAGCACCCGCCATACCCGATTCGCCAACCTCAGAGAAGAGCTCCTCGACTGGTATCGGCTGCAGTGCCGGCCCCTCCCACCCTGCCGCGTTGGTGGGCATCATCATTACGTCCACGTTTGTGGTGCCGTGTAGCGCGACCTGCAGGCTGCGAAAGCACTCTACCAGGCACCCGCCCTGCACTGGCCTATCCTCATAGTACCACAGCCTCGCAGGGCGGTGCTCCTGCAGCATATGGAAAAAGGCATTCATCTTGCACTTCACTGTCCCAGCGGTTTCGTGGGGCTTGAGGATTACCTTTGTAACGTAAGTGAGTAAACCGGCGTGCTGCAGCAGCTGGAGGATGCGATTCTCATACTTGACATCACGACCGGTCAGCACGTAGATTGGAGGAGGACATTGCCGTGAGGCCAGGGCCCGGAGTCTCTGCACTGTGGGTGTGACAAACCACTTCCCCCTATCAGGTGCCTGAGGCACGGCGGGCGGGGTTAGGGTGGACAGACTCTGAAACCACCCGAGACCGTTCGGAAGCGGGGCAGACAGCTTCCCCAGCATGGCGGGCCCATAGAGGCGCCTCACTGCCACCTTGTTGGGGACAGGGGAGTTGAACAGGGTTCCATCAAAGTCAAATACATGGACTTCGTCCATCTGGAAGTACCATCTCCTCCTCTTGTTGTGTTTACTGCTTATCAAACGACTTCATAAGTCAGCAGATGAAGAAGAGAAGAAAGAGTAACAACAGGAATATGAGAAACTCAACGAGAGGGGTGGCAACCGTAAGCAGTAAACCCAGTTTGGATGGGATTCTTCAATTGAAGCGACGGAACCAACTATGTTATAAAAGGAAAAAAAGGCACTTCTCTCTTTAGCAGGTACATACCTACTTGCTTGCGAATCGGAGCGGCCTCGCTATACTTTGTGCTTGCCCAGCTGCCGAGCGTTCTGTTGTGTGTGTGTGTGTGTGTGTATGTGTGAAGTAGCCGCTAATGATGCAGGAAAAGAAAGGCGGTGCCACAATCATTAGAAATGGGGAAAGTAAACTGAGTGCGTCTGTAGAAACTCCCTGTGCGAAAATGCTGGAATGTCATAGCCAATATTGAAAACCACGAGCGTCCACATGTGGTGACTTCCTTTTCCGAAACTGATGGTCTGCAGGTCTACTCTCCTCATTGCGGTACCAAATGCGGGCTGTTGTCAATAAGTACTCCAATACTGTCCATTTAGTGAAAGTTCCTCTTTCTCTTCTGCTCAGTCGCATGCACACAGGCTCCCCCTGCCTTCACGAGAACAGAGAAGGAGGGGTCACACATGCGCTCACCGATTTCACAGCTGCTCATCCGCCATAATGCGGAACCCAGTAGCTGCCTCCTCAGTGGCCATGCGCTCCACTACCCACCTCTGGCGGTCCTCCGGGGTCTCTAGCCGCGCAATCGACTTTTTCTCAAAAGACAATCCGACAATGTGCTCGCGGATACTCTGGTGCACGCGTATGAAGCCGATGGAAGTCATGCACTCCACCCAGTCCCTCACCCATGTGGCCCTATGCGATCCTTGAGTACGCGTGCTCACGATCACCAGCAGGCCACCCTGACGAAGAGCCAAGGCGGCATGGAGACAGGCCAGGTAGCGCAGTCGAGCCGTGGGCAGGTACGAGAGTAGCAGACAGAAAAACACAACGTCAAAGGACTCGACGGCTACAGAGATGGCCTCGGGCGGTACGGTGCCCTTCTCCGCACGCGCCGGTGAAACCGACACAGACTTAACACGGACACGACCGTCCGCGACAGCTCCGCCGCCTGTGCCAGGAGAACGAGAAGGACCGCACAAAGAAGCGGCTTCGTCTGTGCTGTCGGGTTCATTGGGTGAGAAGAACTTCATGTTTAGCCAGTCCCCACGCAATACTCGCTGCGACTGACTTTCATCGCAGTAGGGGGCCAGGTCTAGTGCCACAACGTGAAGGGGGATCATGCCCAGCGCCGTGTGGAGGAGGGACTTCCCAGCAAACGGGCCATAACAGGAGCCTACGTCCAACGCGTAGAGCGGTGTTTCCAGCCCCTCACCCACTGCCCCCTCACGCTGAGCCCGCATCGCATGCACATACCGCATCGCCACACCCCAGGCGTGCCCCTCCCCATCGCCCCCCGAGGGCCCCTCCGTGCGCTGCTGTCTCCCCGCCTTCTCCAGCAGCTCGCCCTCAACCTCCAGGGCAGTGGCCATGCGCTGGTGCTGCGCGTAAAACTCACGTCGCAGTGGCTTCAGTGCGCGCGAGAAGATTAGGGGAAGAGTGGTGAATAATGAAAGCCCAGTACGGTCAGCACATTCACTGCCGTCAGCCACGCCCCCGGTGTTTCTCGCCACTCCGAGATAGTGCTCGCTGACACAGTTAAGACTCCACGCCACACGATCGTTATATCGGCGTCGTCGCAGGGCCTCTACTGGTACTCCGCTGTCGGTTAGCTCGCCTTCGGCGTTGCGCTTGCGTGACGGTGGCTCCTCCTCGCCCACTTCGCTGCTTAGAGGGGCCTCCCAGTACCTTGTGGCCAGATGGTACATGGCCGACGCATACCCCTGCAGCCGACCCTGCTCCTCTGAATTCTCCACCGCCCGACGCCACAAGGCGAGGTCGTCGTTGTCGCTGTCGCCAGTGACGGTGGGGCCGGGGCCGCTCCACCTACCTCCATCCTCGCTGTCACTAGCTTGGTAGTCGGTGCGCCCACCACCACCGTCAGTGCTGTTGTGTCCGGTGCGCGTGTGAACGGCGCGTTGGAGGTGGCGGTGCTGCTCCTTGATTAATGCAGCCCATGCAATATGTGGTGCAAGGCCCCGCTCAGCGTTGCACGAGCTGCCCGAGCCCTCTCCATCATGTCCGCTGCTCGGCGGTGTCTGTGGCATAGCTGACAGCGGGCACTACGAATGCAGGGTGAGGAGGGGGGAGAAAATCATGCAAGACGTACCTTGCCTCCGCGCGCGACGGTGCCGTCGTGAGTTCACTATCTCTACTACCTCTGCGTATTTGTTGGCTCCTCTTTCTGCTGTGATGCCGTGGTAGTAACACCTCTCTATTTCCTGAGTGCGTGTGTGTGTGCGTGTGCGTGTGGGAGTAAATAGCGATTGGGAAAGATGGAGTAGGGGGGGGGGGGGAGAATGGCGACCGAGTAGCTCACAAGCAACCAGCTAGAGCCCCCACAAATCCCTCCTCAAGTAAACACACGAGAATAGAATAATGGGGAAAAAAACAATCACGCACATGTGCAATGTCCTTCTGAGAGAACGCACTATATATTGTACCTTTCACTTTTCTACCCTCGCATTCTCTTAGAGGAGCACAACGAGTGGGACGGTCTATTCGAGAGAGGTTTGTGTTTTGTTGACGCTGTCTCCCTGATCAGCCAAAAGTGAGCACCAAGGAAGAAAACAAATTCACAGACTCTCTACTAAATTGCACAACATAGATTCGTAACCAAAGGGAGACTGCAGCACACAGACACACACACACACACACAAGCACAGCATCATGATCATCATTAACATTCAGCGTACAGCTGCGCCGATCTCACTCACCGCAACTTAGCATAATCGTGCAAAGCCCACGGACACACACGCGCACTAACATTCCTATCCACGTCCATCTTCTCATGTGAAAAACGTGCATGCAGGCTAGAAAAAGAAGCAAAGCGAGGAATAGAGGCTCACCTAACATTTGGTGGGTTGTCCCGAAGAATGTGGGCAGTGCAAATTGGCACAATAAGCAGCAGTAGCGGAAGTATCACATCCTGGCACGCACATAACACAAACAGACAGGTAAAATAAGGTAAAGGGGGGAGGAGAAGGGCAAATGAAAAGTTACACACCATAAATTGTACTCAAAATATGTTCTGCCATCGGAACTGTGGACAGAAATCCAGGACGATACAACCACAAGACACACTGGCAAGATCAGGGGACAAGTGGGAGGAGAGCCAGTCACGCATGTTTGTTTGCGTTTGCGTTTGACGGAGAGGAAGGGAGAATAGAGGAGATCCGCAAGCCACACCCCTCCCTCCCCACTGTTCCGACTGAAAATGCCTGCCCATCAGCAGGGTTTCATTCCCAAAGTACAACAAACCCATATACACACAAACACGCACATGTACACACCTTCTCATTCTCCTATTTGCTCCTTTATTTAACCAATTTCGTTCTCCCATCCTCTCCCCCTCCCCACCTTTGCTTTTGAGGCCCGACTACGCTCTTTAAGCGGCGCGCATCGGACACACTAATAATTGCAGTAACCCATCTGCATATCGTCGTCGCGGTTGTCGTCTTCCGTGAGGTCACACAGCACCTCAACCTCAGGTCTGTCTAATAATGCCTGGATGCCCTCCCTGCTCTCCACAGCGCCACACACATTGACCATCTTGAGTGCGGGACAACCGGAGAGGTTATTGCAGTCCTTCACGAGGGTCATCTTTATATCTAGCTCCTCAAGGTTCGCGCACTCCCCAAGCAGAGAGATACCCTCGTCCGATAGACTGGTCCTCGCGCAGTAGATGCGCCTGATGTTCGGGCACGTGCGAAGAACATTAACATTCGTCACACGCATGCACTCGCTGAGCACAACCGTGTCGAGAAACGGGGAGTCCTCGAGGTACATGAGGCTGTAGTCAATGATGTCAGAGCCGGGGGCATCCAGCACTCGAAGGTGCATGTTCTGGTGCAGGAACATTATACTCTCGATATGGGAACCAGACATGCGAAATAGCTCGAGTAGCGCGCACTTGGTCATGAACTCCGTTGCTGTGGTGGTAGTGGTCTTGGAAACGTCCAGAAACCGGAGTGCCTCGAGGCGGCCGACGGGCTCGAAGCTGCGCAACTGTGTGCAGTTCTCTAGTGAGAGGTACTCCAATGTGTGTCTCAGCGACGGCGCGATCTCCTGTAGGGTCTCAAAGCTCACTGGGGTGGAGGTGAGGTCCAGCGAGCGCAAGCCCTTCTCTCGCGTCACCTCAGGGATTAAGGTGAGGGTGGAATCCAGGTGGGTGCCAGTGAGATGCAGTGTGTGCAACTTCTCACTGAACTTGCTAAAGAAGATGTCGGCGGTGTCATCGTACACGTTGCAGCTTTCCACATACAACTCCTGCAGTGAGGCAGCGGTCTCCGCCGCTATACTGTTCAAGTTGGAGAGATTCTGGCAGCATCGAAGAGCGAGCACCTCTAGTGACGGCAGCAGAAGCCCCGCGACACCGTCCGATTCAAGAGGGCAGAAGGCAACCGCGAGACGCCGCAATCCCTTCACCCGCTTCGCATCCCCGACAGAGGTGATGCTGCGACACGAGGCCAGCTCAAGCTCCCGCAGGTTCTCCAGAGCGCCGAGTGGTTCGAAGAAGTTGTTGTCTACCTGCGAGTGGTGCAGCACTAGCTTTGTGAGACCGTTGGCGATGAGGGCGTGGTTGCGGCTCAGCAGCTTCGCGCTTGGAGTCCTAAACTTACGCCCAATAGGGGAGACAGAGTACAGCTCAAAGCTGCTGAGGCCCTGCTCGTCCTCCTGTGCGTTGAAAAGCGCGAACTGCCCAAAGTGGGAGAGGAAAACCTCCTTCTGGCCGCTCCAGGGGCTCTTCGGGCTCTGCACAGCGCTACGAAACGGCTTGGACACGCACCGCATCGCGGTCAGTGTACGCCGGTTATACGGAATGTACTTCATGATGTCATGAAGCATCTCCGCAGAGTCAATGTCGCCCGTGTGGGGGCCCTGCACAGATTTTGAAAACATCTGCGTTCGGGTTTGTGAACCTTTTGCCTCTTTCACACCACTCCTCAACTGTTATCGTTACAATAGAGTTTGCCTTTCGCTGAACTGTGCGCTAGTAAGCGAGCGCGCGTGCGTCTGCGAATGTGTATGTGCGTGTAAGGGAGAGCGTTTATTGTTAATCACAAACTAGAAGGCACCTTGAAGCTTGCGCAACCAAGCAAAATGATAGAAACTGTGAGGGCGATGTACAGGCCGGCTTTTATGAGTGATCGCTACCACTTGCAGAGGGTACGCGAGTATGACAATGCTTAGATATATGCTTAATGTTTATATGCACCTGTGAGACCGCCTGAACGCAATGCAACTCATGCAATCTAGTCTAATTACCTAATAGAATCCCTTCACTCCCTCTCTCCTCTCTCCTTGAGCGATCCTAGACGTATCACAACGCAGATGTGAAGTGCAGGAAAATAAGTAAGAGGAGAGCATATGTGTGGTATGCAATGTCTACAACGTATTCATGGCCTGCGCGCAGAAAGGCGCTGGAACACACATAAGCGTGCACAAGATCATTTGATCTGCATGCCGAAAAGGCGATCCAGCATGAGTCTAGGATGTGTGTGTGTGTGTGTGTCGATAGATGGGGGCCCTACCGCCCCACACGAGCCCCCACGCTCCACCTCCACCAGTCACGCTAGGGGCCGTGTCAGTATACCAGCAGGGTGCTCAGGCGGTCCGTCCCTCGTGCCACTAGAGGCTCGCAGTAGTACGAGTATAAGATGTGCTTCCCCGCCTCACGGGCGTCGTACCTCTCTGCAGGAAGCTCTGCAGCGGCGCGCGGCCGGCCCTGGTACAGAAGCTCCTCCAAGTGCCGGACGCGACTCTCGTGGAGCGTCTCCTCGGGAGCGAGGACACGATTCTGCAGGGCGGCCTCGAAACTATTCCAGATCCTTCTGATGTGCCGCGCTGCTTGGCTGGAGGACCTCCTGCGTTCACGCCACCATTCTGCCGTATTCGGGAAAACATGGGCCTCCGTCGTAAAAATCCAGCCGATCCTGCCTCCGCCCGCCCCAGTGCTTGCGGAGCCATCGCCACCAGCGGTGGTGGTGGTGGTGGCGCCGTGCAGCACATTGTACTCATCAAAGAGTAGGTAGAGGTACTTGAGTGTCTCCGAGATCATGAAGCTCTCCATCTCGTCGACCATATTATCGCGCCCATGTGGGAAGGACACGCGGGCGAGGGTGGTGAAGCCGAACATACTGCGGGTCCGCAGGTGAAGTGCCAGAGCGACTTCCCTCCCCATACTCAAGTACGCGGGGTCGCGAGTGGAGCGGTACAAGTAATAGATGGACTCTATGTGCTCAGGACGCAGTGGATAATGTGATCTGCTGGTCACGCTCGTCAGCTCTGGGTAGTTGTAGTGCTCTGGCATGGCACCAAAGAACTTGAAGGTGGGATGCGTCTGCCAGACCAGACTCTGCGCCTCCGCATGGTGTCCACTCAGTTCAAGCAGCCCAGCGTAGAAGGAAACCAGGGAGTCGCATGTGTCAACACCCATATATGGCTGGTACATATTCCTGGACTTGTACATACCATCCGCGCTCCGCAGTTGCGAGGCCTTGGCGATGCGCAAGGCCTCGTACATTCTCCACAGCTCCGGGTCCCCAGTCATCATATGTGCTTTGAACGCGTACTCGATCGTGCTATCCACCGCAGACCCCACCGTGGCGTCCTCCAACACCCACTGTCCTGTGACGATATTAATATGGCTACCCATCAGCGAGGTGTCATGGTTACGAAGTTCAAAGAGGGAAAAAATCGAGCGACGCGCAGCTTCCTCATACTTGGGATTCCCCGTGACGCGGCTCAGTGCAATCCACTCCATCAGGAACGTGCCAGCGCCCGCGTTGGCCGTCTCCTCTGTTTCGTCCTTCGATACCCCAGTCCTCAGATTGATTGAGCCATATGGAATACCCGATGGTGTGTCAAAGACTGGCAGAATCCGGTCCGCAAGATCTACAGCGAGTGTAAGTAGCCTGCCAGCGTAATCATGCTCTGCACGCACAACAGGCACAATACCCTCCTCGTACATAAAATGGGCGGCCAACAGCCCGCCCACAATGCGGATGTTCGTCTCAAAGGCAGAGATGGTTACATTTTTGTCAAAGTTGACGTTCTCCTCGACCCATCTGGCGTACTTGCGAAAGAGCATCACGCGGCCGGTGAGGGCGAGTGTGTCGAGCGAGTCGATGAGCGTCGCAGAGAGACCACCCCGGTCGTCGCGAAAGGAGCCCGTCAGCGGCCTCAGAGAGTCGTGATGGAAGGCATGGGCCAGGTACCCGCTTAGCGCGTGCTCCAGAAGGTCGTCCACGAAGGGTAGCATCTCCTCCTGGATGGGGTGTGGCGCACGGTCACCAAGGGTGGACAGGTGTGGATCAGCACGCACTCGAAGTGACGCTACGGCACAAAGCAGCAGTAGGGATGTAACTAGCACAACGCAGTCGCGCCATCCATAACTTTTCGGAGCCATTGTCAGTTAAAGGTACCTTCTCTGATATCGCCTCAGTGATCTTGGAAGGGAAAGAACCGGGACGCCAGACAGGTAAATACTTCCAAACAGAACACGTGATGCAGCCTACCTACCCGCAGCACTGCTGGTGTGCGCGTGGCTCTGCTACGCTGCACGGGGAAGAGGTCGATTTTAATTGGGTAAATAGTTAGTTAAACTGTGTTCTTGGACACGCTATCCCCCTTAGCTCTCTCTCTCCTTCTCTCTTTCTCATACTGCCACAACATGGGGGATGAAAGGGGGGGTCAGAAATGGGAAGTAAATCAGTGAGGCTATGGTATTTGGGAGTCATTCTGACGCCTCTCAGGGGACTCCACGAGGCCTCAGAGCATGTGCAGTGCCGGCATGTAATTACAGGGGGAGCGAATGTAACAGTGTGTCATCATGTGTCCACTTGCTCGCTCAACTGAATCTTTACATTAAAAAAATCCTAGTATGCCTAGCAAGTCACATCATGCAGAGGCCCCAATTCAAATGTGTGTGCACGCACGTTTGTTAGAAAAGAAAATACAAATTCGTAGGTCAGATCACACGTATTAAACTACAAGAGGATCGGCACGGACTGTTGTCTATAGCGTAGGATGCACGCCCCGGACATCGGCGTTATTGGCCTCTCCTTTCGCAGATGTTCACATATTGCAAGATCAGCAGACTGCAGTCTATGTACTCCTCAATTCAGAGGGAAGAGGTACAGCAAGCGAGCAAATAGGAAGGTAAGTAAAATAAGAGCAGGTGCGAAGAGAAGGAGACACATGGGCACGCAACTGTCAGAGGGGGGAGGTTAAATGTAATATATGCGTACATGTATTATGCCCTTGTGACTCCGCATGAGTGCTTCTACCCACACTTGCCGTACCCTGCAGGTGCATGTAGGGGGATGTGCTGTGTGTGGGAAACAGTGAAGACCAAATGGCAGCGGGCGTCAGTGGCATGACTTATTGATCTACGCAGTAGCTCAGAATACAAATATATCCTTTCCATTCGTGTGGCATTGAAAAGTCGGAGCACCTCTGTATAGGGTTGGCGCGTCGGTCAAACAACGAAGCGGGTTTGGACTTGGTACTCATATAGCCGTGGAAAGGCTCCGACGATATGTTGAGCAGATCGGCCAAGGTAAGAAACATGTCCAGGGGTGTGGACACTTCCTCTACCCTGGAGAAAAACGCCTTTTGCGAGTACCCAGCCTCGCGGCCCTTGTTGGCGTCCACACGACCCATCACAGTAGGATGAATCATGAAAACCAGCGCTGGCAGCGTCCGCTCCAAGGCCCCGGCATTAGTAAACTCGTAGTAATGCCCCATGTGGCTGCCATGATCCGCCATAAAGATGAAGGTGTTAAGAGGATCATCGAAGAAGTGGAGAGTGTCCGTAAGCGTGTTCATAAAGTCCACAAGTGCAGTGTCTATAAGTGTGATGGCACCGTGCGTTCCCTCATGGCCATCGATAAAGTACGAGATGTCAAAAAAGAACTTGGACGGACTACTGCTCCCACACTGCTGAGCCGCATCTAGCTGTTTCTCCTCGATCCTCTGAGAGGTGGCCCTCCACCCTCGATTGCCAAATTGCCGCAGAAGTAGCGCCTTTGTGTAATCAAACATGTACTCGAACACATGGCGGCCATCAATGCATCGCCGTATGATGCTGTAGGGGCCGTGGAAGTTGCTGGGGAGGCCCGAGTACTCAAGGTGGCACAGAGGTGCGTACGTGTAGTAATCCAGCCCGGGTGCCGGGCCGCCATAGCCGCTGTTGGGCGCCTTATTTCCAAACACCATCTCGAGAAGGTCATCGCAGTAGCCAACCGTCAATGCCGAGCTCAGAGAGTTACCGTACTTCTTCTTGCTGAGGGTAAACAAGGTGCGATTCATTAGGTCCACTTGGGGGACCGGTTCGCCCGTGACATTGAGCGCTTTTAAGGTAACACCAGAGAATGTTGGGCAGAGGTTTCCGGCTGTGCTGAGGCCAAGTGTGGTGTGCGCAGAAGGTTCCACCACCCTGTGACCATACGTGGGAGTTCCCTTGACCTGGAAGTTCCGGAGCCACGCTGTGAACTTGGGTAGTGACCGCACCACCTCATGCCGGCTGACCGCATCAAATAATAGTATCAGCACGTTGCCAGCGGGCTCTGGTCCAGTGGCGGTGTCCGAGACCGGGTGCCCAGCCTCCGGTGACGTCCCGTTCGTCTCCGTCACTACCCCATTCTCCGGATTCTCCAGGAAGCACTTGTAATCGTCTCCCTCAGCGCCAGCTCCGGAGAGCGCAGCAGTGGACGAGCTCACTGGATACATGAAGAAGTCCTCATGCGCAATCAAGTCGCATCGAACTACATACCCGGCGGACCTTCCCAATGCAACTTCAAACACTTGCGAAGATGGCCATGAACTTCGAGCCTTCATCTCAGCGTCGCTCCGGGGTTCGCGGGAGACCGGCTGCAACGTGTCTGGTAAGAGCTCAACTGACAGGAGGTTGCTGAATTGGTCATAGTGCACGACGACCCGCTCCTTCGCTGCTTTCTCCGATGTGCCGTACCGCTCACTGAGCTCACGGTGGTACTGCTTATTGCCGGCGACGACATCGGGGAGGTCGAAGTCGTCCCTGCCGTGCAGTTCGCTATTGTCAGGGGTCTCCAAGTATATGCGGGGCTTAGACCCGTCCACACACCTGGAGGACACTACCAGTGTATCTGCTGCCTCGTCCACGAACCCAATGCGAACGCGGCTTTTGGTCGTGCAAGCCTCGCTGCCGGTGAAGAAATTGAACAAGCGTCGGTGCGTGTACGCGGGCCACACCCACGAGGACCGTAGCTCTGGGTCCATTTTGAGACCCTTGACAGTGCTGCATGGGTCACTGTCTTTCAAGATACCATGCTGCAAGTGCTCTATCGTATCCACGCTTTGAACGAGTATCCGCGTCCTCACCACGACGAACAGCAAGATCAGTAGAAACGCGATCATATGACCTTTTCGGAGTCGCCGTGTCCAAGGACGGTGAAGCTGCTGCCCCTGCACTGTCCGCGTAGACGCTGCATGGGCAGAACTGAATGAGAAAGCCGTGTACACCATGTAAAAAAGAAGAGCTATCACGTCGATGCCACAGCGAACTAAGCCCAATACAATCTCCTGCGATTGGCGGTGCCTTGCCTCCACCGATGCATGCACAATCACATGCTCCATCACCGCAACAACAACAGGGCCGACCAATAGCGGAAGGAGAAACTTTTTGGACTGCCTAGAAAGCTCCAGGTCGCTATTCATATTCATACGCTTCCACCTTTCGCCACCGTTGGTGGTGGGCCCTGAGAGCATCTCGTCCTCACTGTCGCTACGTGAGGAGCAGCGGAGCATCCGCTTGGGCATCCCCAACCTCACCACTATCCGTGCCACTCTGACTGCGAGGAGCGGTGGTGAGCGCAGGAGAACGACACAAAGTAACAGGAAGTGTCCAAAGGCGGTGCTAAACAGAGACCCAAACTCCAGCAGGAGTAGCGTCCCCTTAGAATACCCACGCACCATCCGAGATTTCACTAACAATAGGTACCACGAGAGGAACACGAAGAAAACACCAGCCACAGCTGTCAGTGCGATAGAGAGGCCATGAGCAAGGGTGTGGGGACTAAATTTAGATTGCCAGAAATGCCTGGGGTTCCGCATCGTTATGAAGTTAATGCTGCACCCAGGGTGCGTCAAGCAGTAGATAGGTGAACTATTCAGCTAGTGTGCTGCCTATATGCAGTTGCGGGTGACTGTGTGAGCACGCGTATGTGTGTGGGGGGGGGGGGGGGGGAGGAAAGTGCAAAAACAGACGGGCATGGGGGGGGTTAAATCCCCCAACGGCTAACAATGCTAAACCCAAGCCCTTTTATCCCAAGGGGAAGCAAAAAGTGCCCGTACACGC
>JAODGE020025945.1:0-17981 GCA_027574965.2 Ecitophya simulans
TTGTCTTAGCGTTCACAGATGAAAATGGCACTGCAGGGGCTATAGAGACCCCTTGTGCTGCGATCTGTGGAGGCCCAGTCTTTCTTGTGCTGCGCACCAGGGTAATGCTGTTATGAACGCTGCTCCCGCCTCTTCCCCTTTTGTTACTGTTGTCGCTGATGGGATGACTGTCAAAGCGCTTTTTTGATTGCTTTCTCTTGAGGAGCGCACACTTACTTTTTCCCAGCGACCCACCCCCAAAACGGGAGGCTTTGATTTTCCCACATTTATTTAACAAGCACTCCAAACAGTACATACACACACACACACACACACAAAGCTATTTAGAAAATCATGAACTTGGATGTGATCGATGCCACAGCGGAGGCCCTTCCGCTGGAGTTGCTGAACAAGGTCAACAAGGAGCTTACTGTCCAGCTGTCGCACTACGAGGAGCAACTGGGGGAGAAGGCCAAAACGATCGAGGACCAGCGCAAACGCCTGCAGTTTATGAAGGAGCATCTCGGCAATGTTCGCGCGGAGATCGTCAACACACAGAGCCTCTCCGAGTCGAAGCGGAAGGAGGTGGAGTCCGAGGATAACATGAAGCGACTGATTGAGCGGGAGTGCGGGCGACTGCAGCAACGGCAGTCGCAGCTGGCGCGACTGGAGGAGGAGTCTCAGGACCAGATCACTGCCCTGCAGAACCGCATCTTCCAGGGGAATCTGAAGATGGAGGAGTTCAAGGTGGCGATGGATTTCAATCAGGAGGAGCTAGAACAGTGGGACGAGGCACGTCGCCAAAAGGAGGAGGACGAGCTGGCCATCGCCCAGTACTCTAAGCAGGACGAAGCAAAGATCAAGCAGATGACGCTCACGGTGGAGCGGCTCGAGGGGGTTGTGCGGGAGTCACGTCGACAGCTCGAGGTGGAGGTGATGGCCACCCGGCACGTGCAGAGCGATTTGGATACGTGTGCCGCTGAGTATCGGAAGCTTCATGATGACCGTGGCGGTCTTCTGGATGAATGGGAGCAGGTTGTGCGCACGATTGCCGAGCACGACGATGCGATCCGTGTGGCGGCAGAGCAGTATGAGGAGGGTGTAGAGTGGCTGCTGATGCGTGCTGGAGTGAAGAAGGACCTTAGCGACGAGCTCGAGCAGCTTCACGAGGAAACGGAGGTGATCAACTACACGATCAGCGAGCGTGAAAAGCAGGCCCAGCAGCTGCGTGATGCACTGCCACCGCTGTCTCAGCAGGTACAGGAGATGGAGGACGAAGTGGAGGCCCAGCGCGAGGAGATGCGGCGTTGCCAGCGTGACAAGAAGAGCTTGCTCATGCGGATCGATGAGATTACTGCATCCATCAAAAAGAAGGTCGCGGAGCTCGAAACGATACAGCAGAGGCGGGAGGCCGCGGCGCAGCGACTGCAGAGCGAGATAGAAGCGGCTGAGGACATGCAGCAGCAGACGGCGCTCATTGCACAGCTACTGAGCGAGGCACAGAAGGCGGACAAGAGCATCAACAAGGACATTGAGCAGCTCAAGAAGACGCAGTTCCAAGCGAATCAAGGCCTCAGCAGTGTGCGGGAGGCACAAAATGTGATGCTGGCTGAAATCAGCGGAGCCCAGGCGCAGGGAAAGAACCTCGGCGCGAAGATCAACCAGCTCGATGGGGAGTCGTTCTCGCAGCAGGGTGTGCTGTACAACATTGAATTCAGTGTGCAGCAGATGGAGAAGAAGGTGAGTAGGGCCAGGGGCGACCGCACGGAGGATGAGATGCGCGAGCTGCGGGAGAAGATTGCACTGCTGCAGACCACTCTGGATGAGCTGGAGAAGCAGTTCCGTGTGCTGGACGTGCAGGTAAAACGTGTGAGTGAGGAGGTGCGCCAGGGGAAGCTGCAGATTGAGCGCCTGGAGCAAGCAAAGAAGAAGGCTGCCGACATTGTCCTTGAAAGCAATCTGCAATGCGGCCACAGCGAGCAGGATGCGAAGAAGCTAGAGAAGCAGCGAGAGGACGCGCTCGTCCAGGTGGACACGATGGAGCTGCAGCTCAACCGGCTGCGACGGTCGCTCAGACTCAAGAGCAGCGAGCTAGTGGACATGGAGGAGCGGAAGCGGCAACTGCTCAGCGATGTGGCTGAACGCGAAGCAGAGATTACTGTGCACCATAGCGTGCTGAAGATGGAGGCGAAGCTGTGTGAGGAGGAGCGGAAGCAGCTGATCGCAGAGCTGCTGGAGCGCCAAAAGAACCTGAAGGCTATTAGAAACCGGCAGGAAATCTTAGTTGGCCGCATGGACCCGGCGCAGGCGAGGCTCTCGCAGGCGCAGCTGGTTGTAGAGGCAGCGAAGGAGCGGGAGAGCCTCCAGTACCGTGGCGACTCTCTTGACGGCCGCATAAAGCGCATGGAGCGGGAGATGCTGAAGCTTGAAAAGACTATTTCCGTGCTAAAGGCGAGCAACAACACCTTCAAGCACAAGTTCGATTGTGTGACAGCTGAGAATGAGGAGGTCAAAACTCAGAAAGTGCTGAAGGAGAAGTTCCGCGAGCTGAAGGTAGCCATGAGCCGGCGCGCGCTGGAGAGCAATGATTACCAGGCAACGCTCGACACCAAGCGCGGGGAGCTGGAGCAGCTGATGCTGCAACGAGAGCAAGCGGAGGGCACGCTGACCGCCGCGCAGCAGGATTACGACAAGCTCTCGCAGGACGTGCTGCTGACGCGTGAAGCAGTGATCCGCTACGAGCAGGCCATCACAAAGGCACAGACCCTCGTCGACGACGCTGTTCGTAACGATGTAGCGCTGGTGGAAACGCGCGAGCGTCTGCAGCTGGCGGTGGAGCGGCTGCTGGACTGCTCACGTCGTGCCGGTGAGGAGGTGTACGATGCAGTGCGCTCGATGGTGCTTGACAACGAACTTCCAGTTGGGTCAGAGTCGACATAGACATGTCAATGATGTATATTAATGGGCACGGCACCTGATGCTCCCCCTCCCCCCAAAATGTACACACAATAGTTATACAGCAACATTGCCAATTTATTATTATTATTATAAAGAGTGATTGCCCCTTTTTACTGCTGTCAATGCAAATCTCCGGTTTTCAGTGATACTGTCGCTTACGATATGTAGGAAACACACATACGCATAGACACGATATGTGTGCGCGTGGTGAATGCATAGATGAATGTGCGATGTGGATCACTAGCAAATTCATGCCTTTATGTCTTCGTTTTTTAAAATCGAAAACACAATTTTGGCACTGTGACACTCACGTGCACACGCCCGTAAACATATACATATAGATATCGTGATACACAGCTGCTTGGAGGTGGGATGAACGCAGAGGACCACGACCCTTTCCACGCACCGGAGGAGGAGGGCAGTTTGGAGTCCGGTGGTGACGAGTCCTTGGAGGTGTTTGACGAGGAGGAAGGGGTGGAGGAAGAGGAAGAAGAGGAGGATCTGACTAAGTACCAGCTGCCCCCACTACCACCGGTGAACCCCCCTGCAGCGGTCCACGGCGTCAGCACGGAAGAGGTGTATAGTATCATAAAGGAGCTGAGGAGGCAGCTGGATGACCCCATAGAGCGCAAGCGTGCCGAGGCGATGCTACGCGGGGACACAAACGTGCTGCTGGCAGTGGCGCAGGTGCTTCAGGAGGCACAGCTTCTGAAGCGGCCGGTAGTGAATGAGCAGGGAGGCATCTCGGAGCAACTCGTGCCCCAGCCCGAGGCCCCCGCCCCATCACTTCCTACTGGCTATAAGAGTTGGATCGTTGAGGAGCGCCAGCACTAGCGTGGACGCGCAGCAAGACGACTCATTTTTCGTTTTGCTGATGCGCTGTCACATTGTGTGCCCTCCTGTTGCCGCACATCTGAATGTCAGTGTGTGAGATTACGCATGTGCGACTAGTGTACTCACAATAGTGCGGGGAGATGGCCATGTCGCCTGTCCCCCTCCCGTTCTTCACATTTTGCTGCACACACAGTTCAACCCATTTCCTTTGCACTCGCACCCACACGCAGTTCCACTATATTTCTTACTCCTTGTTTTTCCTCAATCGATTCTCTCCCACCCCTCAGCCCCTGCCTCCAAGGCTACGTTGCTCCACTGCTTGCCCCCCACATGGCCGCGCTAGAGAGGGAGTTTGTTCTGAGGGCCTTCTGGGAGTTGCGCATTGTGACCTCCACCGACCTCGGCGAGGCAGCCAAGATCACGCTGAAGCGCCCCGCTGCTGGGGAAGAAGGCGCCGCCCCGCGCGCTGATATTTTTGGCACGGAGCTGCAACCCGGCGTGCCAGTGCAGCTGCCGGCCGCTCGCTCGCTGAGTGTCGTCACGCCGACTGGGTGCACTCTCACACTCGCCGCGCCGCCTGCGGTACTGCTGCACTGCTATATCAGCACGTGTGGCGGCGTGGCGGCCCACTCAGTGCTGGACCTGCACTCACATTTGGAGGTGATGAGGGCGGAAGCGCGAGGCAGTGACGGACTGGGGCCTCGTGTACTCTTCGTCAGCGATAGGCGGCACTGCGGCATTAGCACGTACGTGCAGTGGCTGGCGCAGTACGCTGTCCGCCTGGGTTACCATCCAATGGTGATTGACGGGGAGCCGGCGCATCCGCATTTCGGGTACCCCTCCTGCATTTCTCTCTATCAGCTCCAGTACACTATAGACATTGAGGAGGAGATGACGTTCGTCCCTGGCCTGCACGCCTTTGTGGGGGCGCGGCGTGACCTTAGCCCGGCCCTCTATCTGCATGCCTTGGCGCAGCTGCTGAAGGCGAGCACGGAGAAGATGGCACGCACCGACAAGAGCCGTGTCGGTGGCCTTTTTATTGACTACGGTGTCGTTGACAGTTATGCTGTGGCGAAGTCTGAGCTCGAGACCCAAGCGGGTGCGGCAGGAAGCGGTGAGACACCAGGGAGCCCCTCCTCCCCTGTGGCTGCTGCGGCAGTGAACCCACTGGACACGTTACTTGACACCATCGTGGAGGGCGCCATCGATGAGGTGTTTGTGGTTCAGAGCGCGTGGTTACGCTTCAAGATTGCCCAAAGGGCGTATGAGCGGTTCTCCGGGGCAGCGGTCGGTGGCAGCGACGGTCTGATGACCTCCGCTAAGGTTCATTGCACCAATGGCGTACAGTTTGGGCTGCACCTTGTGGATGGGGTGGAACACGTCTCCAATGTTCCGCCAGTCGTCCAGAACCGTCAGCGCTGGATGCAGTACTTCTTTGGGACACCGACGTCACCGCTGCAGCCCACACTGCTTAACTTGAGCACGAGCGCGCTGAGATTGGCGACGCTAGGCGGCAGTCAGCACAGCTCCATGAGCACGCTCATGCCCATGATGGACGACGAGGACGGTGACGTGACCGCCACTGACCCCGCGAATGTCACGTTCATGACGACGCGGGACGCAGAGCTGAAGGGGCGTGTTGTGGCGCTGAGCACTGCCACTGAGTGTGAGGCACACGCGGATGGGACACTCCAGCGGCTGCCCTTCCCAGTCTTTGAACGGAAGCTGCGACAGTGCATGCTTGCTGGCTTCGCCCTAGTAGAGTCTGCGACAGCGGATAGGATCACACTGCTGCTCAACGATGCTTCTATCCGCGAGGACATCGGTCTCTGCCTCATTCTTACTGACGAGTTTCTCGGTGCGCGCACACACAGCGGTAGCGCCTGATTGTACCTTGACACAGTTTTTTTACGCAGATCCCAATTGTCTATCCAAAGCTTGTAGTAGCGAGTGAATACGTGCTCGAGCTATTTCTTAAAAAAAGAAGAAATGGATATTGGTACCGTCACATTGTTCGCGTTCTCACACTTTTCGATCTTTCTCTATTTTTTTGTTTTTGCTTCATTGCTGATTCGAGCACAGTATCCGCACTCTTCTCTTCCTCCACTCTGATCTACGGTACTTGGAAGGCACCACACACGTTACACAGACCAAAATGCGGGGCTGGCTGGCACTTTACAGCCAGCGAAATGGTTCGCTAGCATTCCTCCACACAGACCCAACCATCCACTCAATCGAGAGAATCGACGCGTATGTCCCTGTTCGCCATGAATCGCTCTCTGCGGGTTGGTCGAAGGGGCTCTTCTTTGGCCGCGACGTCTTTACATTTGACCCGCCTCTGCCACCCATCACAGCGGGAACCTGCGTTTGGTGCCTGGCACACGTGCGCAAAGTGTGCGTATCGGCGCTGCTCTCTAGCCTCGACAGCGAGGATGGGGCTTGCAGTGGTGTCACGTTTGCAAACGCAGCAGTGACGGACGCCATCACTACTACATGGGTGTGCTTGATGGAGCTGAGGGTACGCAGCATATCGTCTTGTGGCGTGAACTGCACACTTGTACTTGAAGGGCCAACTCCCAGTGCATTTCCCTCTAGCCTCCAGGAGAGGAAGGAAACCTCACAGTTGCCAGCGTACTGTGATGAGCTCCGGAGAGTGCCTCATCATCTCACACTGCACGATCGCTCGTCACTCACAGATTTGTTTTATTCGCTCTCTTGTATGCCTATTGCTTCCTGCAGTTACGCCAAGTAAGCGGCACCGCCACAGACTATTCCGCTCTCCTCTACCATTCCTGTGCTCTGTACTATCCCTCCGCTTGCACACTGACATAACTCAGCTACCACTGCAGACCGAGCCTTACATTGTGTGCGCGTCAGCAACCTGACTTTGTTTAGTTGCGCTTCCTAAACGCGTCTGTGAGTTCTTTTGTCTTGCACAGTTCTCTTTTCACATGTGACCCTCAGCTGCTGCTTCTCTCTCCACCTTTTTTCCCCTTTTATGTTGTTTGTACTGACATGATTCGTGCATGCGTGCAACTGCTGCGCTCATGTGAACGCACTGACGCGCGAATTTAGTGTATAGTGGTGCACTCATTAGTTTCACTCTATTTACCTTGTGATCTCATACCGACTGGATTATGCGCGCCTTCCCCGGTCGACGGGCCCTGCGCGGTGATATCGCTATCTGGCTACTGCTGATCTTCTTCTTTGCAATCGCGCTGGCGATTGTGTTCTCGAGCATCACACTCACGGAGCCAGCGGTCAGCGAGGCTCCTCGCCGAGAGAGGCGCTTTCAGTGAGAAGCAACGTGGCCCCTAGCTCCTCTTCTCCGCTGCAACTTCCAGACACTGGACAGATCCACACGATGCTCGAATTCTCACATGTTAACACACACACACAGCACACACAAACCCAAGCGTATGTTGCCCCCAATGAGCTTTCATGATACCCCCCACTCCCTACAAGGGTGCTGTCGTTGCTTTTGAATTTTATTGTTATTATTGTTATGTGTGCATTGTCACGTGCTACGTGGCCACCCATGTTCGTCTTTCTCACTCTTTCACTCTGTTTCCCTATTCATCTCCCCATAGCCTGACAGTGGCACCACTCTGACTATTCGTGGTAGTGGTTCCATAACTGAAGCCAAAGTAATGGCCTCCAAAGATGGGAGGAACGATGAAGAGGTGCCCGGAAGCGGGAGCGTCATGGCGACCTTTTTCACGACCACCTATGCACACATGATGCCGGAGCAGGCGTACTCTGTCCCGCTGGATGTCCTACCTGACGGCCTCAATAAGCTCCTCCAGAGCGTGCTGGAGGTGCCGGATCAGAAGTTTGACTTCCTCCACAAGGACGAGTACATTGGTACGTCGCTGCTGCGTTTCCTGCGGCGCCGCGGACTTGGCTTTGAGGAGTTGCTGAACATTGAGTACACACCTGCCCTGCAAGCGAAAGAGGGCTCGATGCTCCCGCACGATGACTGGGTCAGCAGCGTCCGTGCACCCTACACTGGCAACGCCGAGCTGCTGCTCACCGGCTCCTATGACCACTGTGTCCGCCTGTGGGATGGGGAGAACTGTCTGGCGCTCGGCGCGTTCCACAAGGAATGTGTGAAGGAGGTCTGCGTCCATCCTGTTGCTCCTAGCAGCGCCCCAGCGACGGAGGGGCGCGCCGCCGCTGGCCGCAAGCGCGCACGCAGCAGCGCGGCGACCAGCTTCCTGTGCGCCAGTGCCAGCAAGGACGGCTCGATTGCCTCATGGCAGTTCGACTGTGCGACCGGCCAGCTGCACCTTCTCGGCGCCATCCACGCACACACCGATGGCGTGGACTCTGTGCACATCTCACCCAATGGCAGAGCGCTCGTTGCCACCGCATCGTGGGATGCGTCGGTGAAGGTGTTTGACTGGTCGCAGATGGCTGGGGGAGACGTGCTGCCATCGAAGAAGGCGCCGCTAGTCACCTTCACTGATCACACGCGCCCGGTGCTGTGCTGTCGCTTCTCCGAGGCCAACGGGGCGGCTCAGGTGTACTCAGCCGGCCTTGACGGATGCATAAAATGCCTCAATGTGGAGGAGGCTCAGTTGGAGAGGCAGTACAAGGGCGACCACGCCATCAACAGCGTCGCCATCAAGCCCGCAGCTGCCAACGCTGATTTAATCATTGCTGCCTCCACCGATAACCGCGCGCGCTTGTATGACACACGACAGAAGGCCGTCGTGAATACGTTCAGCGGTCACCGGCAGTGGCTGTACTCAGCAACGTGGCTGTGGCGACGCGAGGAGGGTGAGGCGGCGCACAGTGGAAGTAGTTTGCTCGCCACCAGCAGCGAGGACAGCACGGTGCGCGTGTATGATCTTCGTTGCACAAACACGGCGCTACTCACCATGGACGCATTCCACACAGATGGCGTGTTGGACGTGACGTACGCCGGCGACTCTCTGATCGCCAGCTGCGGAAAAGATAACAAGACTAGGTCTTTCTCACTCACCACGGCTGGGCTGGAGTGAGGCGTGTGCTAGCGACGTTGGTTTGGTATAGGCGCGGTTCCCTTTTTTTGTTTTTATATGCATTTCTGTGTATATATGTGTGTGCGATGGCAAGCTACTAAATAATCAGGTAACGTAATAAGTACACACGCACATATATATATATATATATATATATACAAGCACGTGCTATGCGTGTAGGCAGAGACATGACACTGTAATGACCTCAGCGTTTAAGTTTGTTCTCTCCCCTCCCCCCCCCCCATGTGATGTGTGTCAGATGCACTAGCGGTCCCAGAGGGTATTTTGATTGACACGCTTACTGCCCGTATGCATGTCTCCTTCCCTTATCCTTTCTTGATCTCACTGGCTTCCCCAACTCTGCCCTCTCATCGCTGTGTTGTGTTTTGTTTTGTGACAATGGGTGTGCGCGTTAGTATACGCAGTACACACTCACACTCAGTGGAGCATTGCCCATTGGTAAGTACGCATCATGGCCAAACGACCTGTCCGCAAGGCCCCGGCGCAGCGCAAGCGTGCGGTGCCGATTGTGGAGGAGCACGATGAGGATGACTTCTCGGATGACAGCAGCGCCGCGGTGTACAGTACCAGCGGGGAGGAGAACGAGGAGGGGATGGGCCCCTACGGCAGCGACGCGGAGGCAGACGAGGAATATGACGATGAGGAGGACATAGACTTCGAGGATGTGCTCGACGAGGAGGATGAGGAGGCGGACTTGGACGGTGACATTCATGACGATGACGACTTTGAGGTGAAGGCCGAGAAGTACCGCCGCCGCATGCTTACTCAGAAGCAACTGGCTGACGCTGAGCAGATGGAGGACATCCACACCCGAACCATCAAGCCCACTCCATTTGCTGACGCTGCGCAGGAGGAGCAGGTGCAGTTGCTTGGCCAGACGCACACCGCAGAGGAGCTTCGGGACCGTATTCAGGAAACCGTGCGCGTGCTGTCCAACTTCAAGGACGAACGGGAGGAGGAGCGCACGCGGGCGGAGTACATGGAGCTTCTCCGCACTGACCTGATGGAGTTGTACGAGTACAACGACTTTTTAATGGACGCTATTATGCTCATGTTTGCGCCAGCGGAGGCAGTCGACTTCCTGGAGGCGATGGAGAAGACACGCCCGACAACGATTCGCGTTAACACGCTCAAGGCGAAGCGCCGCGACCTTGTGCAGGCACTCGTGAAGCGTGGCATGAACATTGAGCCCCTGGAGAAGTGGTCCAAGGTGGGCCTGCAGGTCTTCGAGTCCAACGTCCCTATCGCTGGTACAATTGAGTACCTGGCCGGCCAGTACATGCTGCAGGCAGCGGCGTCTTTCCTCCCAGTCATGGCCCTCGCCCCACAGGAGCACGAGCGCGTGCTCGACATGTCCGCTGCCCCTGGCGGCAAGACGACGTACATTGCCCAACTCATGAAGAACACCGGCGTTCTCTTCGCGAACGACGTCAGCGAGCCGCGCTGCAAGTCGCTGAATGCCAACTTACAGCGTCTTGGCGTGACAAACTGCATTGTCACTAACTACGATGGCGCTGGGTACGAGAAGGTAATGCGCAACTTCGATCGCATTCTCCTGGACGCACCCTGTACCGGTACAGGCATCGTCTCGCGAGACAAGAGCATCAAGGCGAGCAAGCAGCACGAGGACGTGCAGCGCATCACCCAGCAACAGCGAGCGCTGCTGCTCAGCGCTATCGACGCGTGCAAGGTCGGTGGTTATGTCGTATACTCCACCTGCTCCTTCCTGGTAGAGGAGGACGAGGCAGTCGTCGACTTTGCGCTGAAGCGGCGCGGTGTGGAAGTAGTGGAGATGGGGCTGCCATTCGGCAGACCAGGCTTCACCAAGTACCGCCACCACCGCTACGACGAGAGTATTGAGCGCTCCCGGCGATACTTCCCACACGTACACAACATGGATGGATTCTACGTCTGCAAGCTGAAGAAGCTGGCTGATGCAAAACACAACCCCGTGGAGGAGCTCGACAAGAGGGACGAGGCCAGCCGCTTGAAGCGTGGCGCGAAGCACCGCCAGTCAGAGGAGGGCAGTGGCAGCAGTGCAAAGCATGTGAAAAGAGAGGCTCCTGCAGCTGACGCGGAGGGACTGCGTAGGACATCAAAGGTCAGTGTCCCACCAAAGGCGGAACCGAAAAAGAAGGGAGGCGCGAAGGGGAGGCAGCAGAGGTCGCGCTAGCAGCGCCGTGTTGCAGCCCCGCTGTGTGTGCGTGGTGGAATAAATGAGAATAATGCGACAGTAATCATCGATAACGGTGCGGTTAACGTCTTTTCTGGTCTTTTCCTCTGAAGGGAGACGGGCTGAGTCGGACTAGCGTAATGCAGGGATGTGTAGCAGGACAGGTGACATCTTTTATTATGTACGCCCTCCGTGTCACACAGAGACAGGGCCATTTTGTTTCTATTCCGGCCGTTCCAGTGGTGCGGAGAGTCAGTGGAGATTGGGAGTATGCGCGTGACGCTCTCAAGCTTTCTCCGTACTGACTTCACGTCCTTTGAACCTCGTATCTTCCAGCACCACCGCGCACACAGCGACTCATGTGCATGTGAGTGTTCTTATATATATATTATCGGTTTTCTCCCTTTTTGTTGCTTTACTGCGTATATGTACTGTGGAAACGTTTTCTCCTCCTGTACATCTGCTCTCTCTTCTCCCAGCACGGAAGGTAACTGAATGAATCTTGTTGCTCAGTAAGTGCACACACACACACACACATAATAGAAAGTAGTGTCGATGACGGCGGCGGTGGCGGCGGCTTATGTGGAGACCGAGATTGTGGGGGTGTACTTGGAGCTCCATCCCTCTCGCTGGGCGGCGCTGACCCAGCGTATGGCCCGGAGGACGCAGCAGTTACAGAAGCATATCATGGGTCCGGATAGCGAGGCAACCAAAGCGGAGCTGGGTGACGACTTTGCGCTTGCGTCGCAGCTACTTGAGGCAGAGAGCCGCCTCTACTGCACTGGCATGGACATTGTAGCTGCATGCCAACCGCCGCTTGGAAACGCGCTTCAACTGCTGCTGAATGGCATGCTGACCGAGTTGACGTTGCGAGGGACCATTATGGCGCACTGGCAGGAGACAGTAACCGCAATCCCATCTGACACGCTGCGCGTCTATGCCCACACGCTCTTGGCACATCCACACGTACAGCGCGATGCCGTCGAGAGACTGGCAGTGCTGTGCAAGCAGTCATCCTGAAAGACATGGCTGACCAGTCTGTACAATCATAACTACACAATTACATATATAGGAAGGTGTATCTGCGGACGTGTGTCTCACCTCTCCAGGTGCCCTCTGTCCTACTGATGCCCATTTTGGATGCATCTTGTTCCCATTCATTTTTGGACACCCACTGCATCTGATATGTCTGCGTGTGCGTGTCTGCTCTACCGTTAATATCCTCGTAGAATTCTCTGCGTATTAGCGCACGTTAGTTGCGCGTTGCTGCTGCCACGCGATTCCTTCTCGCCCAGCTACTCTCGCTCTCTCGTATATATGCGCTCACCCTGCAGCGCCACGGCAGTTATGAATAGGGTGGTGGACACACACACGCACACTGTATATCTATAGAGGAAGACACTGCCCTGTTAGTGCGACGAATCAGTTCGCGCTCGCCTTCGCATTCTAGGTGAGACTTGACCAACAAAATCTGAAGGCCCCAGAACGACATGCCTCCTGAGACCACTGAGGTACCCACCAGCGTGCCTGATCAGGTGCTGCAGTGCTTGCAGTACGTGTATGCGGTCACAGGCGAAGGGCTGTCTGAATCGTACACGCGTATTACAGAGTTCACGTCAGTCGTGTGCCAGATGACACTGAGAGTCGTGAAAAGATCTGTCGTAGCTTTAGCAGTTGGTTTTAGCGTGCTCACGCTGCTGACGATATTACTTTGCCTGTGCCTTGTCGGAGCAATGCTGTCAACCGCAGCATTTAGGCATTACATGCTATCTAGAGTGCCTGGAAATGTGGTGGCTCCGGTGAGCTTCAACATCCTCCCACTGGCCACGGAATGGTGGCGTCAGCAGAATATTGATGACGCAATCAAGGCTGTGCAGACCTTCGCAGCTGATCTTCCATCGACCTTCAGCGATAAGGGCAATGACGTACAAGTGGCCCTTGCATGGAAGCAACTGATCGGTGACGGCGGGGAGCACTCGCTGATGGCGCGTGCGGGCAACCTCAAGATATCGCTTTTGGAGACGTACACCAACAGTATCGTTGCCACCGGCACGCTGTTACTCCCAGCGCATGTGAAACCTGAATTGTTTTCTCCAAGCGGAACAGTGAACTATGAAGCTATTTTCAATACTGGTGCCTCCATGCTCAATGTCAAGGGAGAGTACTCGGGCAAGGTGCAGCTTGTTTTCATGAAGGAGGAGGTGGGACGCGATGTGTCGGTCATGCTGGAGACCTCCATGCTGCTATCTGAAGATGCCGATGTTCCGCAACCTTTAGCGACATTAGATGTTCTTTTCAAGACGTCACGATCAGCAATCCTCCGCTCAGGCCCCCTCCCCGAGTGGTGGCCCCTGCGCGTCGCGGGCTTTGTTATGCGCATGCTCTTCTTTCAGCAGTTGCGCGTGCTTGACCTAGCACGTACACTCGCATTTGACGGCGGAGAGGCCCCATTCCCGCTTGTGGACAGCGCTAGGGAGGTGGCAGTAGTGCTGGACGTGTATGAGCGCTTCACCCCACCTGCTACTCTGCTGGCCCGGCTCAAGGCAATCAACTTCACAGTTTTTCAAGAGCCCCAGCACCGCAGCACGCATGAGGCTGCACCCTCGCATGAGCGTTTGAGGCTCTCTCGTATCACCTTCTTCTCATCGGTGCAGCTGGTCGGTATTCCTCGGCTACTAACAACGTACCCGCTTATTAGTTTTGTCGCACTGACACTAGTGTTTTTCTCGCTCTTTAGTATATTCACCATTGCCGGATGTACTGGTGTATGCGTCTTTCTTTATAGACGCCTCAGGCCCAACCTGAAGCTGGACAGCGACTTCGATGAGAACCGACTACACAACGTGTATAGGCGCCGTAGAACACAGCTGCGGTCGCACAGCAGCCCGTCATTTGCACCTGGGAGGGACTCATACTCCTCTACTTCACTCGAGGTTGATCAGCTAGTCAGGTCTTCCTTTTCGAATGTCTTTCCAATCGACACACCGGCGCACACCACCACCCCACTCCCAGTCCGCTCGACAAAGGGGGCAGAAAAGAAAAGGGCGTGAGGCGGTGGGCTCCATGACTCCTGTGACTGTGCATATGTTGTGTGCCGGTTCGTGTGCATTTTTGTATTGTGTGTCAGAGCGTGTATGTGTTATTGTCAAAGGGAAGTATGCGTTTCCTACTGTCTGGGGACAGCACCGATCCCTCACTATTGGAGAGGAGGCGGGAGACATTTTCCTGCGGTTGCAGTGGTAATGCCCACTTGCTCAACAGTATGCACCTACACGCGTTTTTCTCTCTTCTAATGCCACCACTTCACCAACTAGGTTTATCTAAGTGCGCCGTTACTTTCGTCCCTCCCTCCCTCCTATCCTCACAAGGACGTATCAGACCCCCACTGCCACTGGTATCGTACGTGGGCCCGCTCACGATCAACGCAGTATGGACGAGGAGTTGCTGCTGCAGCTCAATGAACCGGAGGAATTGCTCGATGAGCCGACGATCGAGATAGAGAACAGGGAGTCCAACCCCTCCAATGAGCTCGACAATGAAGACATTTGGGAGGTTATTTCCTCCTTCTTTCGAGAAAAGGGGCTGGTCCATCAGCAGCTGGACTCCTACAACGATTTTCTGATGCGTATCCCACGTATGGTGAAGGAGATGGTGATTATTCCCCGACAGGACGAGCAGTACGACCCTGGTATGCCGACCAACCACGAACCCGACCAGCCGCGCATCACCCTCGAGGACGTTGTTATTGGCAACCCGTCCCACGACGTCTCCTGGAGTCGGCGGGGCAGCTTGCCGCCCCTCTTCCCCAACGAGTGCCGGTTGCGGGACCTGACCTACGACGCCCAGGCTCAGGTGGCTCTAAGCGTGCAGCTATTCAGGCCGCGGGCCGAGACCCCCTATCATACATACCTGCAGAATGTCGAGCTTGGGCGTGTTCCCATCATGCTCAAGTCGATGCGCTGCAACCTGGAGGGGAAGGACGAGGACGAGCTGCCGCGCCTGAATGAGTGCCCTCACGATCAGGGTGGCTACTTTGTCATCAACGGCACAGAAAAAGTTCTGATCGCGCAGGAGAGACAGGCGGCCAACCACGTGTACTCCTTCTCGCGCCAGAAGGGGCTGTTGTGCGAGGTCAAGTCCATCGTCGAAGGCTCTCTCAACAAGCCACGCACGCTGCAGATTATTATGCAGTACAGGAACAAGGGCCCTGGTGGTGGCTTTGAGAACCTCACGTGCCGCGTCGCGCAGATGGACGAAACCATCCCGCTGTTCATCCTGTTTCGTGCAATGGACACGGTGACCGATAAAGAGATCCTACAGACGGTGGTGCCTGACCTGAAGGATGCCGCGATGCTGGAGCTGCTCCGTGGATCCATAGAGGACGCGTGCTCGCTCGAAATATTTACGCGCGATGCCGCGCTCGGGTACATTGGACGTCGCCTCGGCAAGCAGGACAGCATGGAGAATCTGCAGCGCGAGGCGGAGGCACTGCTGATGCGTGATTTGCTCCCACACATGGGCACAGACCCCTCCGCGAACCGCGCCAAGTGTCTCTACATGGGCTACATGGTCCACAAGCTACTGCTCGTGGCACTTGGAAGGCGCGAGGACACGGACCGTGACTTTCTCGGCCACAAGCGTATCGACGTAGCCGGTGCGCTGCTGACGTTTCAGCTGCAGATTTTCCTGGCGCAGGTCAGGAAGGAGATGATCAAGACGATGCACGAGCAATCCGCTAGCCGCGGCAGCACGTTCAGCATTGGACGCATACTGCACAGCAAACTCATCACTGATGGCCTGCGTCGCTGCCTTGCTACAGGTAACTTTGGCGACCTCAAATCGGGTAACATCAAGACCGGCGTGGCGCAGACACTCAACCGCCTCACCTACTCTTCCTCGCTCAGCAACTTGCGCCGTATTCAGAACCCCATCGCTGCCTCCAGCAAGGCTACGCGGCCCCGCAACTTGCACTGCACGCAGTGGGGCTACATCTGCCCCGTCGAAACCCCAGAGGGCGGCTCTATTGGCCTCCTCAAGAACGTGGCGCTCATGTGTCTCATGTCCCGCGGAACTGACCACACAGATGTAGTTCAGGCAGTCCAGGCGCGCATCAACGGACTGCAGTCCGTCAGTCTCGAGGAGATGGCGGACGCCAGGGTGGCGCGAGTGTTCGTCAATGGTACCCTCATCGGCGTGGACCGCAACCCGGAGCGACTGTTGCGCGAGCTGCGTGCGCGGCGCCGTAATGGAGAGTTAAGCAACGAGGTGAGCATCGTGCGCGACATCCGCGACCGCGAAATCCGCGTCTTCTCAGACACCGGCCGCTGTCTACGCCCCCTCTTTGTTGCCGAGAAGTGCCACCTGAAGCTCCAAAAAACAGGCATGGCGGACCTCCTCGAGACATCCAAGGTGCCTGGCGGCAAGCGTGAGATCTCGTGGAACCGCGTGCTCAAGAAGGGCTACGTCGAGCTGATTGACTGCGAAGAGGAGGACTCGCTGCTCATCGCCATGACGCCGAGCGAGGTGGAGAAGAATTACTATTACTCGCACTGTGAGATGGACCCCTCCATGATCCTTGGCATCTGCGCCTCTATTATTCCGTACCCGAACCACAACCAGTCCCCGCGCAACACGTATCAGTCAGCCATGGGCAAGCAGGCCATGGGTATCTACGCATCTAACTTCAATATGCGGATGGACACAACCGCACACGTTCTCTTCTACCCACAGAAGCCGTTAGTGCGCACCAAAGCCATGACGTACATGCGCAGCAACGACCTCCCCGCTGGACACAATGCAGTGGTGGCTATCTCCTGCTACTCGGGCTATAACCAGGAGGATTCCATCATCATGAGCCGCTCGGCCGTGGAGCGCGGCTTCTTCCGCAGCGCCTTCTGGAGATCCTACAAGGCCAGAGAGGAGCGGCAGAAGAGGGACGCTATGGAGACCTTCGAGAACCCGGATCGCAACATCTGCCGGGTGAAGAGGGCGGATTACAGTAAGCTGGACACAGACGGACTCATTCAGCCCGGCATGCCTGTCCTCGGCGGAGACGTTCTGGTTGGTAAGACCATCCCGATTCCAGAGGTGGACCTGGAGAGTACCACCACTGCGAACACACGCATCACAAAGCGTGACGCCAGCATCACATCCCGCTCTACCGAAAAGGGCGTGGTGGATAAGGTGATGCTGACACTTAACAACGGTGACCGCTTCACCAAGGTGAAGGTACGCTGCATCAAGATTCCCAATATCGGAGACAAGTTCTGCAGTAGGCACGGGCAGAAGGGCACGAATGGCATCCAGTTCAGGCAGGAGGACATGCCCTTCAACCAGGATGGCATCGTCCCCGACCTGATCATCAACCCGCACGCTATCCCCTCACGCATGACAGTAGCCCACTTGATCGAGACGCTGGCTGGCAAAGTCGCCTGCTTCAGCGGAGGCGAAGTATACGCGACGCCGTTCTGCTCCGTTGTCGTCGAGGACTTTGGCAAGGCACTTCACCAGCTGCAGTCTCAGCGGTATGGCAACGAGTGCCTCTACAACGGTCACACTGGGCTGCCACTGGACCACCTCATCTTCTTCGGCCCTACGTACTACCAGCGGCTGAAGCACTTGTCGGGCGACAAGATTCATGCACGCCCACGAGGCCCTCTACAACCACTGGTGCGCCAGCCTACAGAAGGGCGTGCGCATGAGGGTGGGCTGCGGTTCGGTGAGATGGAGCGCGACTGCATGCTCTCCTATGGTGCCTCGCAGTGGCTGCGCGAGCGGCTCTTCCGTGTGAGCGACTACTACTGCGTGCATGTGTGCAACAGCTGCGGCACCATTTGCGTCGCTGACACGAAGCAGAATCGGTATCAGTGCAAAGGGTGTGACAATGACTCCCGCATCTCACAGGTGCTGATGCCGTACGCCTGTAAATTGCTTTTCCAAGAGCTCATGTCCATGGCCATTCTGCCGCGCCTGGGTACCGGCCCACTTTAATAAATGGAAGGGCATAATGC
>JAODGE020025957.1:0-19458 GCA_027574965.2 Ecitophya simulans
CGGCGACGGCGGCGACGGCGGCGACGCGTGCACGCCGCGGCGGGCGGGCGGCGGGTGCGGGCGTTGTCGGGGCGCGCGCGCTGCGCCCGGCGGGTCGGCAAACTCGGCGTAATAAATTTTAAATTTGTAACGTGACCCCGTCGCGTCCGGCGAGACGTTTTTTTTTGTACCGCGCACATGTACACATATTTAATATTTATTTCGGTTGTTCATTCTTCCCTCGTTGACGGGCGCGTTCTGGTGCGGAATCGCAGCGTGTGCACACGAGATCGCCGCCGCCACCGCTTCGTGCTTTCGCGCTCCTCGCATGCGGACGAAAAGTAGCTTGGAGCGTAAATTTTGATTGTAAAAATCCCGCAACGTAAGCACACCGAGGGGCGCCGCCGCCGCCGTCGCCTCCAAACACCGAAACATATCGAACGTATCTTCGACGAAGAATGGCAGACCGCCGGCCGAAAATATGGACCGCTAGCCATTTCAATTCCGGCGCGGCGCGGTCCCGCTGCCGGTATTGCCGTCGTTGCCGCCGCCGCCGCTGCCGTCGGGCCGCGGTTAGTGTCATCCAGGGTGGCGAATCCCTTGGCGGTGTTTTACGGGCGCGCTCGCATCGCCAAAAGGGAATATAAAATATATCGATTGAATGCATGGGGGTGCATTATTCAGCATTCACTTGATATTAATGATAAGTTATGGCCCGGTTTTTGGCGCGCGCCGCCGCCGCACAGAACGAATTGATCGTCGGCTTTAACAGGTAGTTTCGCGTCTTCCGCGCGAGCCGCGCGCTGTTTAGGCGCTATTAGTGGCATTCGAAATGTAATTCGACCGTTATTGTGCGCGGCGGCGGCGGCGGCGGAGCGGGCGACCGGGCGGGTTCGGCCCACGGCACAGGTATATCACGCCGGAGTGACCGGCCCGGTTCGCCGTGCGCCAATAATATCGAGCTCTCGCCGCCGCGGCTTTTCCCTCGGCGGCGGCGACGTTATCTAAATTTATGAACGCGCCGCTTCTTACGCCGATAATTTCCGCGCTCATAATTCGGTTAGGCTTTCGCTTCTAATCGTATGGAAGCATTAAATTCGCGTGCAAAGTGAATTAAGTCGGCGAGTTATCTAGCTATCTGTCGTGGGAAATCCATTTTATTTTCGCCGTCGGCGGCGGCGAGGGCGGCGCTCAATGGGGAATTGAGAAAATGCGGAAAACGCGTGGCGGGTCGCTTGTTTTCAAGTCGATACGGCAATCGATAGAATTCGCATTAATTTCAACGCGGGCACGAAAGAAAATGATAAATGGCGGGCCGTTCGTTCGCCCCCCGTTAATACGCATGTAAATTAAATTTGCCGTTATCTGTACAAACAGGTGAGGCCGAAAGCGAGCACGTCGCCGCCGCCGGCGGACGAAGCAGAAGCGTTCTTAATTACGTCGCATTACTATCAAGTCGCACTAAACAAAATCGCGTTGGTTCGTTATTAACATGCGCCGGCAGCGCCCACTTAATCGCGGCGGCAGGCGGGCGGGCGGGTTTTGTGGCGCACTTTGTATCGCCCGCTTGTATGTTAATCAGGAACTTGTGTCAACAAAATATCGAAAAACCCACAAACTGTCGTTCCGCGCCGGCAGCGGCGCTCGATGGCGGTGGCGGCGGCAGACGAGCGAGCGCGGCGGCCCGGCACGAAAAAACAGCGCCGGCCTGAACTTTGCGCCGAGCACTTTGCATAATCGATATTTCTCAATGTAGTCGTTGACTCAATGTAATCGTAGATTAAACTTCAAACAATGTGCTTTACGGCAACTAAAGAGCTTTCATATTTTCCTACCCGCCCCGCCTCCCCATCAGCGCGCCGCTTCGCATTTACATGTTGGCGGCGTGTGCGACGCGACGCGCGCGATTCGTTACGATAAATTTCTTATTTCTCGCATCGCGCGCCGTCGGCGGCGACCTTTGTGCGATAATTTTCACACGAGATTTTCATTATCTGACGCCGCCGTCGCCGCCAGCTTTTCGCAGTTAAATGTGTCTTTAATTGCGCGACATTTTAGGTCCGAATTACGTTTTCATAAATGTTGATTTCGCCTTTGATACGAGAGCGTTTTATTTCGTGGCATTCATTGCGCGGCGGCGAATGCGGAAAAAGGCGAAAACGCGCTCGCAGCACATTCGGCGCGGAATATCGCTCCGCATCTGCGCCGCGCTGTTTTGCTAGTGATATCATAATATTTGAGCGCTCGAATGAGAAATGTAAAATTGTAAAAATACGTGTCGCACGATAACGTCGCCCGCCACGCGGTAACGAGCGCGATGCGGCAGGATGCACAAATCGAAATTTCGCTCCTTCTCCGTCCGCGTCCGCTGTTTTTCTACCGCCACCAAGACGCGGGCGCACGTTAAACGTTCATATCTCGGGGGTGACATTAGGAGGTAAAGATACAAGACCTCGTAGAGTCGTTCGTTTGCAACTTCTTTCTAGATTTCCGGCAGTCCTGGGAGACACTTACCATCCGCACGGACGCAGTATATTAAACTTCTCGTTTTTCCATGCAAGCGATTTTAATGGGTTATAAACGTGGCGTTTAACGGCGCCCGCTCGCCGGTGGTCGGGGGGCGGGCGGCGCGGCGGCGTCGAGCGTTCCGGAGATAGCTCGGCGCGGCGTTTTTCTGGGTCACACGCGCGCGCGGCGTACGTACGCCGCTTTTTGCAATACCGAACGCGGAGGATATTAAAATCTACGTGCCGCGTGCCGGATCTCGCTCGGGATGCAACTGAGCCAACTAATACGGCCAACGAAACGAAATTGTTGCCGGCGGCCGGGTCGGAATTTGCATGAAAACGGGAAAAACGCACGCGCGCGCGCCGAACGGCGCCCGCAGGTATTTATTCGCGCTGCAAAGACAATGGACACGATTAGGCGCTTAAGCTCGTTCGGATGGGCGCCAATTTACGGCGGCGCCGTCAAAGAAAGCGCGCGCGATGTTAAACGGCAAAAACGGCGAAAACTAATATCAAAGTCGGCGCGCCGCCGGCCAAACAAACAAACGACGGGCGGCGCTGGGTTGCAATTTAATGCCGCCGCTGCAACGCGCCGTGGGCGTCGCGCGCAGAGCTTCACCTTGAAGTGGTTAGTTCGGATCATAAGTTGTGAAGTTCGCGTGCCCGACGGCCGTTTGGCGCGCAGTTATCCCACTTAATGAACGCGAAATTGTTGCGAATTTTCGCGTTGTTGCGCCGCCGACGCGCGCCGCAAAAACGCGCGCGGCGCCGTCGAACGGACGAGCCGAATTGTTTTAAATCGAATAAGTTTTTATTTCGTTTGCGCGACTTTCAATTAAACCCGGGGCCGGGGCTGGGTCGCCCGCTTTTTTCGTTGTTTAACTTTTTCGTTCGTATTTATATCAAAATTTAGCGGAGCGTGGCGCGCGCGTGCCCGGCGCCAAATCAGTTTTTCTTTTCGACGAGTTGCGCCCGCTTTTTGCGCGGACGAAAAACACAACGCCCAAAACGAGAAGCGCCCCCGTTTGTTTTCAATAATCCGTCGGCGTCCGCCGTAGTTGCTGTTTGATTGTTACGTCGGGAGAGGCGTGCCGCGGTGCACGAGAGCGCATAGAGGGCGAAAGTTTCGATTTCGTTTCGTTTGGCGCGCGCCGGTCCGACTGGAGACATTTGAAACGGCACCGAGACTTGGCAGCGGATACAAATTACGTGTTGCGAAGGACTTCCGTGTCGTTCGTGACGGCGGCGAGATGTGTCGCAAAAAGAATCAACCGAAGCGGACGCGAAGCCCAAGCGAAAAAACATGCTTAAGCACTTTTTGCGCGCGCCGGTCGTCGGAGCGAAAGCGATTCGACCATTTTTTTTATTCGCCTCACCTGCCAGCTGATCAGACGCGCCCGGCAAATCTCGCCGCAGTCGCGCAACGTAAGCGGCGTTTTCAAAACGTGCGGAAAGCATTCGGCAATCTGGTGCGATGTTCGACGTCGCGCGCGCACCTTTCCGCTTCCAGCGGCGTCACCGGCGCGACGGCGGGCGAACGTAAGGCGTAAAACTCGCGCGCGACCCGAATTTGCGGCGGCGAACACAGTTCGCTAATTAAGATTTGATGTATTTCGGGGTTGACCCGCTCTAAGGCACACTAATGCGACCTGACTCCGAACAATTTACTACACGCCATGAGCGCCGCGCTGCGGTCGGGCGCCGGCGGCCGGCGCTGCCTCGCCGGTTCCGTCGCGCCGCCGCCTGACATGCGTTACAATGATATTGTAATTTGGTATACGCGCCGGCGTCTATTCATAAGTGAATCCACAAATTTCGCTTCTTAATTTAATAAATGCGAAAGCAAACCGAACTGAAATGCCGCTACCCGCCGCCGCCTCCGCCACCGCCGCCGCCGCATCATCCGCCCCGCTAACGAATTGCATTCCGTCGCGTCGTCAAAACACACAGCGCGAACTATTCGTGCGTTAATATGGGGCGCGCTCGGGGAGCGGGAACGTGCTCGATCGCAAAAAGTTGAAAACTCGACGAATTCGCAAGGGTCGTAAAGGATCGGCGCGCGCGTGCGCGCGCATGGCGTAAAATATTATACCGCGTGTTCGGCCACGTATGTTTCCTTAATAAGTCCATGCTTAAGACGCGAAAATTGCATAAATCCGATGCATAGAACCGAGGCGATTACGCCTTGAAAAGTCGGCGCGTCGCCAGAAGCGCGGAGCGGGGCGGCGATCGGATCGACCTCGGCGACATCCGACACGCCCGCGCCGCTCCCCGCGCCGCCGACGATCATTGACGTCGTCGTCTCAACGCTGCGAGACTTTTTATATCCGTCACGTACGCTTCATGATGCGTTGAAAATTCCAATATAGTTTTATACATTTCTGAGGGACGATTGCTGAGTCGCGCGAAACGTCTCGCCCGACGTCGCGCGGCACCGACGTGCAGATAAATAGATAATCGATGCGCCATAATAAAATCACAAGCGGCGACGTGCGCGCGCGCCGAATGTGCTTTTTACGAGCGCGCAAATTGCGAACAATTCGCCGTGTCGGCGCGCGTACCGCTGCAACATTCTCGCGTCGTATATAAATGAAAAGATAAACGAAGGAACGAACGCACGCGCGCTCGAGGGCGGCGCGCTCTCGGAGCAGGTGCGCCGGCCGCGATACCCTCGTCGACGCCGAATTCAATTTCGACTGCATTCGCGCACCAATGACAGACGTTCGTTAACGCTGGGCATAAATAAAAAGGCCGAGCGCTTAATCGCTCACCCGAAGCAAACAAACCGGCGCGTGAACGTAATGAAAATTACATCGCGTCGGCGGCGATCGCGATGCGCGTTCGGCGCAACGGCGAAAAAGACGGCGCGCCGCCGCGATAACGAATTTTTGCGCATCGCATTTTCCGCAGCATTAAATATGTATTTGACCATTAAACGCAGCGCGCCCCTTCGGCGGACGCAAAAAGTGGGCGCGCCGCGCTTTTGTGCGCACTCCGTCGGGCCGGCGCAACGTCGACTTGAATAATACTTTTCGTCTCTTTTGTCTCTCCGGCCGCCGACTGCACGTTTTTCCGTTATTTTCGTTATTATGGTCCCTCGAAGCCGTTGCGCGTCCCGCCGCCGACGTTTTCCCCGACGCTCCGCGTTTCGTTCCGTTTTTTTTTCGTCCCGCCGCACTCAACGCACTGCCCGTACATCGTCTGTTTATACAATTTACATTTCGCTCCATTTCGTCCCGGTTAGGTTTTTCTTCATATTTGCGTTGGTGCGGCGTCCTTCCACGCTCATTGTTCGGCGCGCCGTTTGCGGCTCGCGTTGCGCGGAGCACGCGCGGATTTTCGCCGGAGCGTGTCGCAAAAACGCCGCCGCCGACGGCGCAGGTAATAATATCTACGGATTCTACTTCGGAACAATCTTTTGTCTTAATCGAGATGAATGCGAACGCCTGACAGCTGCGAAATTCAACACCAGAGTAGAAAACCGTGTTCATCGAACGCGCATGCCGCGATGAGAAAAGAATTTTCTGATAACTCCGAGATCACTAGGCGCAATTCGTGCATCGTCTACTTACCGAGCTCGTTATGTTGTGTACGAACGGGAGAGAGAGAGGGGGGTCATAACGTAATTATTGCGGAAACGCAAAACGCGCGCGGCGGCGGAAAAATCGCAGGCATAAATTGAGCGCGGCGAAAACGAAAAACGAAACCCCGACCGTTCCGGGGGCACATTTATCTCGCTCGCCGTTTAGCATGCATGATTGCTGATAAGGACAACACGATGAAATTTGACTTGCAAAAAATTAATAGCTAAACGAGCGCTCGTGCAAAAAGACGCGGCAAACGAAGCGCCGACGAACGGAAGAGCGAATTTCGCAAAACGATCGTCGCGAACAAAAGGCGCGAGAAAAAAATCGTCGGCTTCCTTCTTCCTTCTTGGAACGGTACGTCATTGTTCTCGGCGTCCTGCAGCAGATCTTCTCGTTTACTTTGCCAATAACCATCATCGGTTCTAACTTAAGTGGGTCAGTCGGCGTCGGGTTGACGCTTCGGTTTAATGAAGCGAAAATGCAAGAAAATGTTAGCGACGCTCTCCGAACATGATATTTTCGCGCGGCCTCGTCGAGAATATTCATAACAATTCGGCGCGCGCTTGATTTGGTTAATTGGCGGTGCGGGAGAGGCGAGACGGGCAAAAATACAAATCCGAATTGGTATGCGAGCGTCGCGTTGCCGGGCCGGCGGCGGCGGCGGTTGGGGCGGAGAGGGGCGCGCGCTGCGATTAGAAATTTCGACGATGCGCCGCGATTGCGGGCGAAATCTGAGCGCCACCTGCCCGACCGCGACCCCGATAAATAGCGCGCCGGCCCGCACCTAAATAATATTCCTCAGACGGAATATGTCGGAATTAAATGAGCGCGGCTGCGTAAATTTCGACGGCGGGCGGCGGGCGTCGGATACGGTTAAATATGCTCGGGGACGGCGCGCGAACGCGTCGCTGGCTGCCGGCGGCATAAAACAAAATCCATTCTTTCGGTCACCATAAAGATAAGCAGTAATATATTGTAAGAACATTTTATATAAAGTAGCGCTGTCTGCGACGCGCCGGAGCGCGGCTTTTCGAGGTGGTTTTATTTTCATTATCTTTAAAACGCTTCTGCCATGCTTCATCGTCTGTCTGGCGGCGGCGCCAAAATCTTTAGCACGTTCGCGCACCGCTGAACTGCGCGCGCGCTCGCCGGCGAGAGTATCGCTGGCGGCAGCGCGGGCGGCAACGCGCGCGACATTGTCATCGGCACCGTCGCCGGCGTCGGCGCTGCCAAGCCGAGCGCACGAAATGCGCGTGAACTGCATTGACATCTCGTTTATGAAATTCGAAAATTTTACATCGCCCATCGGTGGTCGCCCGCTTCGACTTTATTTTTCATCAAATTTTACGCCAGTGGGAAACTCGCGCGAATTACGCACGCGGCGCTTCGATCTCGCGCCGCGCACCCAGTTTCAATAAATGGCGCGCCGATAAAACGCGACAAACAAATAATTTTTAATAAGTGCTCGGCGGCGGCGGCGCGCTGCGAAGATTGCGAAGACGCTTCAAAGGAGGATGCCCGAGAGCGGTTTCGTAATGGCGTCGGCGTCAACGCAAAAACAACTTCGTAGACAATCTCGCGAACGACAGCGCGATCGTATCGTATAGAAACACGCAGCGAACGTATTTGGATGGCGCGGCAAAAGAAAAGTTGGGGGCACGCACCGCGGCGAACGTATTTAAACTTTTAACGCTCGGACGCGCCGCGCCGCCAAACGCTCGCTCATTTCGCGCGCTTGCCGCCGGAAAATTGTCGCTAAAAGGTTTCGACTTTTGCCTCGTTAGTCGGTCGAAAATCTAAATTTTTAAAACTCTTGATACACCGTTGATACGTCGTGCCGCAAGCCGCCACCCTCGCGATCATAAATATGCAATTCGAGACGGTTTTTTTTTTACAGTTTATAACCATTGCGGCGGATTACGCTGAGAGCGGTCGCGAGCCAGAAAGCATCTGGCCGGCGTATAGTTCGGCGCGGTCGTTGAGTAGTTATACTTATGTTGCGGAGCGTATCATAACGATAAGTCAAGATTAAGGGCATGAAGTAGTCGCGTTCTGAGTGCATGCTCGTGCAGAAAAAGGCGGGCGAGCCAGCGAGACGACGACGACGACGACGACGGCGGCGGCGGCGACGAGGAAAAAAACAAATAATCGCTAAATGACGTCGGTCGAGGCGCGGCGCGCGGTCCGCACGAAAAGAATCATCGACTTTTAAGTCTTCGTCGGCGCGCGCCTTTGTCTTACGTAAGCGCGAAGCGGAGCGGAAAAGTTTGGGAGAACTCTGAGTAATGTACTTGTCGCGAACGAAACACCAAGCAATGAGTGGAACGTTGGTAAATGAAAGAGAAGCAAGGGAAAAACGCGCCTCCAAATTTAGTTATTTGCTGTTTGTGTTTTTTTTTTTTGGCCGCCGCCGCCGGCTGCGGTCGCGTCTCGCCGCGCCTGCTGGACCGCCCGCACCCTTCTGCATTCGTAGTTCGCCTGTTGCGTTGCGCTCCGTAATGTTTGTTATTTGTAACGCCGTCACTGAACGGCAATAAGTCGCCTGCCAGCTTGGAAAATGCAACGCAACGCGCCCGTCGAATGGTGAGTGGCGGCGGCGGCGGCGGCCGCGTTCATGAAAATTGATATTCGTCGAGACGAAACCGCTTCGGAAACGAAATACGTTTTTTTTTATGGTGCGCATAATTGCGCCGCGAGCGTGCGAATGCGCCGAAAATTTCTTTTGCGCGCGAGTAAGTGCCCGCGCCTGCGGTCGGTCGGCCGATCCACGTGTGATTTTGATGCACTTAAGCCCTTCAAAAGCGAAACTTCGCGGCGCGCGGGTGAAATTGTGCGCGAAACTGCTGGAAAGCGATTTAAGTTTAATGCGACGTGTTCCATTCGGAACGTCTGACTTTCTTCAATTCGTCGGCGCGCGCGCGCGAGCTCGTCGCTTTCGCCGGCATCCTGCCGGGACGTGAACGCGGCCGGCGGCGGCTGGGTGCGCGCGCGTGTGGCGGCGGCGCGTGTATGAATGTCGTACGAACGGCCGGGTCCGCCGTTCGTTATAACAACAAGAACAAGAACGCCATTTGGCAAAGTGCACATTCGCGCGCGCGCTTTATTGTGCTGCGAACACTGAGCGAAATTTTCGTCAAATTTTCTGCCATATTCACTACATTGTTATGGCGGCAAAGAGTTGAAATTGCCGAAGAAACTGCGCACCGCCGCCCGAGTCGGGTGCGTGTGCGTCGGTGCGCAACGGCGCATCGGCGGGTAATGCGAGCACTTTGTGCTCCTCGACGCCTGGCTAATCCTTGCCCATTCGCTCATTAAGACGCGCAACCGCGCTGTGCAAAGAAACCGTTTTAATCATCGACAACACGATGCATCCGGTTCGCAGGGCCAACCCAGACGCCGTTTTCCGCCAGCGGCGAGTGCGGCGCGCAACAACAAACAAAAAACGTCCGGAGAAATATCGAAACGCAAAAACTTTTCTCTGAGGGCGCCCTTTGATACAAACACGCTGCCGGACAGCTTTGAGGCCGGCATTCCGTGCGTTGCGCGAGCTAAAACAATCCCTTGATGCGCCCTGATAACTTGTCCGGAACAATGCTTCCGCTTGACAATCAGAAGTCCGCAGAGCCATAAAGTTCACTATCTTAAATTTAGAACACAAGCGCCGAATATTACCTAATTTCGCTACCGGCGGCGGCCTTTCGTTCGGCTTAATTAGAATAAAATGCGAAACGTCGCCGGCCAAAGCGGCCGGTCTCATTGCTGCGTAATTGCGTCGGCGTGTACTTTATGAAGGACGCGGTGCGGTAAATGAAATTTGGTGGCCTGCTGAAAGGAAACAATGAAAATCGGCAAAATCTCGACGTCGAGTGCCGAATAACATCACTTCTCGCACTCGTCGCGCTCGACTCGCGGCTGGCACAACGTCAATCTCTTCTTTTTTTTTAAATTCGCGCAGTCCGATGCTTTATTTTTATATTTTATCGTGCATCGACAATGCAGCGTGGCGCGCAAGCTTATACATTTTTTCGACGAATTTGTTCTATTTTTTTTGTATTATCGCCTTTGACATTGCCAGCTTGGGAGCGCTAAGCGTTCTCAGGACGTCGATAAAAAAGCGGAATAAAACGGTGAGTGAAAGAAGCGAGAGCGCGCGCGCCCGAAAAAAGAAGGGAAGAGAATAAATGTTGACGTAGAGAAAACGGACATTTATACTCTCCACTTTAGAATTGAGACGACAAAAAAGAAAGGTCGAATGGAAGCAATCAAGTTCCAAATAATTTACGGATAGAAATGACTTTTCTTATTGCATCAAGACCGCAAAAAGGCAAAAAAAAGAAAAACGGCGGCGCATGGCGCTGGCACAAAACACGAGGAAAGAGTGTCATTTTTTGCGCCGTCGCGGACATATGTTCGTGGGTGGCGGCGAGAGTTGAGGGGGGGAGGGCGTCGCCAGAGCGAGACGGCCGAGACTATTGTGCGCATTTTTTACGGAACCGAATTATTTCGGCCGTTTTTCCTTATTTAATTTAATCAGCGAGCCCAATTACGTCCGCCCCTCGTGGCCCTTTCGCGAATTCTAATCAAGCCAGGTCATCTCCGTCCTAACGGGCGCTTCCCGGCCGGTCGGCGGCGGCGCGGCGTCGCCTTTCGGTCGCATTTTAATTGCGCCCAGCCGCCTCGCGCACGAAACATATCGCTTCGCGGGCAATTTATGCGAGCGAAAAATTGTGCGCGCATTAAATGTGGGTAATTTGTAATTTCGCGTAATGCGCACGTGCGGGAAACGCAAGCGGCGCTGCAAAAAAAAACATACGCGAATAAAATTAAAAGTCGGAAACGACGCATTTCCACCGCGCCCGCTCCGGCGCGTTATTAACAATTCACACGTTGTGATGAAGCTTTTACGGGCGCTCTGGTTTCGGCGGACGCCGTTTTGAAATTCCAAGCAGCAATTGTATTTAATAACCAATTACAAATAGTTTTATTAATTCACGCGAACGACGCAATGATGGCAAATGAAAACGGCGCGGCGTGCTCGCCGCTTCCGCGATGTCCGTCGCGCGCTTTCGACCGATGTGCGACTCTTTGCATTTGGCGTGGAAATTACGTCTCCGTCATGTGGCGGTTATGGTGGAATGCTGGCGCTCGCGTTATTGTTTTTCGCTTTTACAATTTTCAAGCAAAAATGCAGCCGACCGCCGCTTCGCCGCGAGCCGGCAAATGTATGCAAACAATTCGTTTGTGCGCGTCGCGCAACATTAAACGATCGCCGCTCGCCGGCTAACGGCGACCGCATCGAATTTAATTGCAACGAAACGGCTCCGCGGGCAAAAACGCCGCCGGCCGAGACGAGCACTCCTCGAGTCAATGGTCGATTCCTCTCCGCTCGCCGGCATTCCCGGCCGCGCCGCCCCTCGACGTTCGACGTGGCAAGTCCGACGTTCGATACGCGCTCCGTAAACAATTAACTTCCGTTCCGGCATGCGGCCCGACGCATGTGCGCATATTAAAGCAAATAACACTCAGTCCGCCTCGGCTAGTGTCGAGGCGCATAATTAAGTTTTAATTCATTAATGGTCGCAGGTAAATTAGGCGCGTTTCGCGGCGATGAGCCGAAGGGGATTTAATTACGAGCGAAATGCGATTCTCGCTGGTCGTCGGATCGTTAAATTGAAATTGTTGCGGAATCTGCGTCGGCGCTCCACAAAGCGCGCGCGCGCGCGCCGTTGTCTTGCCCGCTGCCCGCCCCCCAAGTCGCAGAGAAAGCCGTGCCCTTGAGGCTGCGTCCCGTGGCAAAGTTCCTCCGTTACACGTCGCTTAATTTATTAATAATGCGCTCGCTCGACCGATCCACTCGCTCCGATTCGACGTTATGGCCGTAATAATGGGTGCAATAGGTCATAACTTAATTTGACCTTACGATTAATCATGCCGCCAGCCGGCGGCGGGGCGTCCGCCGTCGACGACGACCTCTTGTCTCCGCGTCGGGTACGTGCGGGGGCGGCGCGTCGGGCGTCTTGAGATAAGCGCGTAAGGACGAAGAGGCCCGTAATAGCGAAATAGATAAATTAGGCCGTATATGAGGGCCGGTTTTTATTAGTCCGCCGATTCCGGCCGAACGCCCGGGGCGAAGTCGCATGAATCATTATGAATCGCGCTGAATAATTCAGCAACAACAAAGTAGCCCGGGAGCGCCCGACGCCTCGGGAAAGGAATTTTTCATAATGGTTACGCTTGGTTACCTTGGAACGCTCGCGCGGTTTTTTTTTTTTACTTCTCGCCGGCGCCGAGGGGCGGCGCTCGTTCGCATTCGGTCGCGCGTCGGGGGCGCCAAATCCATCGGCGGCGCTTTTCGGTCGGCGGTTATGGCGGAACACGTTTACGAGCTTTTAATTTTTATGTTACGGCCGAACCGATATCCTCGGCGGCGGCGGGCGTCTAGTGGCACTTAAAAAAAATCTTACGTCGCGCGGCGCTTATGCGAAAGTTATTTCAATTACGAGCGCGTGGCGCAATTTTATTTTATGACGTCACGCCGCCGCCGCCGACATTCAATGGCCGACGACACGTGCCGGGCGCATATTAATTTTTTCCGACCCGCCGCTAATTCTAACCTCAGCTTCGGCCACTTCGCCGACGGCCCGCCGCCCCCCTCTTCTGCGGCACGCCTTCCACGCTAGTGTGTAACGGATTTTAATATCTTTCCAAAGAGTCATAAACGTTTATACCCCACATTTTTAACGCGGCGTTTATTACCAACGCAAAAAGACAAGTTAAACACGACAATCACCTCGCCTCCGGCAACAACATTTCACTCGAGTGAGAAAAAAAAATGAAAGTATCGAATGAACTGTTGTTTTTATATCAACTGCTATATAGCTGAAAATGTATCAAATAAAATTTGTACATTCAAACACAGTTTTGGATTCACTTCCGTCCTCGGTTCAACATCGTGTTCTCGTAGGAAAATTCTCAGATAAACAGTCAGTGATCACATTATATGCGCATATATACATTGTGCATAGATGTGTTTTCATTTTACGGAAACAAAAGCCCGAGCTCGCACAAAACGTCGGTGATTTTTTGAAGGGCTGACTTAACACGCGAAATAGAAGTATTTGCTTTTATGTAGAGCTGCGAGCATTTTTATTAATTAAAAAGTCTCGGAAAATCTGGCGTTGCGCACCTCTCTCGCGTGCGCAGAAAAGCGAATTGTTCGCCGATGTGAATTGAAGGGCCGAATGAGTGCGACGAACAACGTCCGCCCCGCTGTCATGGATAATTGTTCGCGCATCTCGGAGCGAGCGCTGACCGCCGGGCGGCATTTCTCATCGGTCGGAAGGCGCTTTGAATTTTTTTTGTTGTTGTCTCACTTTTTCCCGCGCGGGCAGCGCAGATGCGCGGCAACCCGCGTCGAAACTTTTTGCGCGCGCCGATTCGCAAGAAAGCGCGCCGCGGCGCAGATAAGAATCGCGTCCGTCGAGGATAAGAATGGCCGAATTATGAATATTTCATAGAGCACCGGCAGATGTCTGCGATGATTGCGCGAGAAACACGCCGCGCGTCGTGTTGCCGCCGCCGCCGCCGCGCGTCTGCGTTCTCGCGTGCGCGTCCGCGTACGCTCTACGCTAACGGAAGATTAACAGACATGTCGGGGATGTGGACGTGTGGGAAGGGCGGCCGGCGCTCGCCGCTCGGCGGGATAACGGATTCGGATGCAACCCAAAAATGTCCAATAAGAGTTGGGCGGCGAGCAGGCGGCGAGAAATGAAGAAGACGTTCGCGCAACCTCCGCGCCGGACGTCGGGACTTCCGGCGCGGACGAGCGGACAAAAATAGCAACGCTCGCAAAGCGTCGAGACGGGGGACGCGACGCGCCGCGCCGAGGACAACCGCCGTCCGAGGATTTAAGCTGCTGAATAAGTGAGGCGCGCGCGCTGCGTCCGATTGCGATTTGCTTATTTATATGTTTACGTTCGGCCGGCAGGAAGCGCGCCGTCGTGCTCACCTGGGAAGATGACGGTCTCCTGCATCATGGTGTAGTTGGCGCCGGGGATGTTCAGCACGCAGCTGACGTCCGTCGGATGCGGCGGCGTCGGGATGGTGGCGGTGGCGGTGACGTCGTGCAGCAGCCCGCGCTGTTTAATGTCAATCTGCGTGTCGTTGATCTCTCTGAAATCAGCAAACACGTCCCGTTACGCCTTCCGCTTCGCAGCCACTTGTTCGTCGTAAAAACGTGCGCGTGGGTTGCGGATCGTCGCCGCCGCGCCGAACTTTGCGCCCGACACAATGCGACGCATTAAGGACGAAATGCGCCGCATCGCAATTGCGCTCCTTTATTATACTTTAATTATGTTACTACGAGTGTTGCCAGTCGGAGGGTGAAATTATTTCCAAATAAACGTGCGCGCTTTGCATACATGAATACCGCGGAACGGGCGCCGTCTTAAACATTAATGTAAACTTTAACGATATAACAAAGTAGACGGGTAGCGTCGGCGGCGGCGGCGGCGTCGTCGTCGCCGTCGTCGTCGTCGTCGTCGTCGTCGTCGTCGTCGTCGTCGTCGTCGTTTAAAACTACATTCAACGACATCATCCGGGTGGATTTAATTAAAATGTATGAATGGGATGCGCCGCCACCCGCTGGCCGCCCGCGCGTCGAGGTTGCGCGCGCGCGCCGCCTTCCGCCGGGGGGGACGGGGCGGTAAGTAATTAGCCGAATGTATTTTTAATATGTTCCTACTTGGCTTGCGGTTTTCCCAGAATTAACGAGCGCGTATTATGCGCGAACGCGAATTAGGCGTTTATTTAAAACTTGTCGCGACTAATTAGATTCAAATGCGACGTAACGGAATGTCGCCGGGGGCATTTGCGTGAGTCGGGCAACCGCTCGCTCTCCGGAGGCACAAATATGCGAAAAATATTCGCGCTTCCTTGAGGCGGCTCGGAAGACGAAGCGGTTTGTCGACGACGATAGTCAAATGTTCGCTGATAATTTTTCGACGCGCCGGGAGTATCATAAACGTCAGGTCGTCGTCGGCGGCCCGACGAAGTATTGGCGGAGAGAAACTTCTTAACTGAAATTAAGTAAGCCAAAAGTTTTTCCCCGGTCGCGTCCGCCCGCACTCGCGTAATGATTCTTAGCGCGAAGTTTCGCTTGCGATTCCTCATAAAAACGATTATCTGGCCGGACTATTCTGGACAATAGGGGAGCCGAGATATATTAAGTCATTAGGAGCGATTTGGCTCTCCGACCCGTCTCGATCCGTCCGTCGGCGGCCGGTCCGGCGCACCCGGCCGGCGGCGCTATGCGACGTGCTTCAATCGTTAATTGTGATAGATACAGTTTGCCGGCTCAGCTGTACACTTACGGCGGCGGCGTGAGTTCGCGCGCGAGGGGCTTTTTGCGCCGACGGCGGCGATGGCGCGCCGGGCGGGATTTTTCCGAATCCTCCGCGTTCGTTCCGCGCTAATAAATTCTTGCTAACTGTTCGAAAATAAAGCGAACTTTCCGAAAAATAGAGGAAGGATTGAGACTAAATATATCATAAAATTTATAACGGCGTTCGCTCCCAAATGGATGACTTCCTTCGCTGCGCGCACATTTTGCCGCGCTCGTATATAACCGAACTATTCCGCGCAGGGCCGGCTTTCGCCGCTCGACAAAGTAAACTCGCAAATTGCGCGAAATGCGCGCCGTGCCGCGCCGCGCGCGCGAAATTAAACATTTGCCGACGCTCGTACACGTTGCCGAAGCGCGAAAACGCGCGCCGGCGATTGGGGCGAGCGGCTTTTTTTCTGAAATGCGCCGTTACAGGCCTGCGGGACGTTCGTCGGAAATTCCAATCCGTTCAATTTTTCTACACCATTCTCCCGATACAATAAGTCTGCGAATAAAATGTGCGATGCTTAATGGATATAGGCGGCCGCGGCGAAATTGGAAAAAGTACATAAAACTACTATTTTACGAAGACGACGAAAAAGAATCGTCCGGCCGCGACGCCGCCGCCGCCGCCGCCGAGCGTAACTGAACACGTCGTCGGCGACTTAATTGTCGACAAAGAACGTGCCAAGTGTACATAAAACCATCGGCGACGACTTCAAAGGCCGGGTCTCTCTTTCTTGCCGCTCGTTACAACTACATCGGGCGCTATTTGATTAAGCACAAAGTACGGAAAGAATTAAAGTTGAAAAGACAAATAGACCGACGAATCGATGCGGCCGGGCGCGCGCGCGCGCTCGCCCCGCCGGCGTACGTGTTTTAATTAAATTTGTTCCAATTAATGCAATTTAATTGAGTTAACTAATTGATCCTTTCGACATTCGTAATTTGCCAATTGGGCGATCTTTAATTTGTCGCGAAAATATTCCAGCGATGAAAATCGTAAAGGAATTTTCCGTTCGCCGCCGCGAGCGACGTATTAACAATATTGAACTAACGTGCGCCGCTAAATATCTACGCGATACGGTCGAGCGCGGAAAGCGCCGCCTCCGCATCGCGCGCGCGCCGGCGGCGATTCGCTTTATTATACGCAAATGCGACCGAAGACGAACGCGACGCGTTCGCGTTTTTGATGCGCTCCGCGCAAATAACGCGTGCGCTTTCGTGCGCGCCGAGAAAACACTGCCGTCGCATCGATGGCGAAGTCGATGACGCAATTTCTCGTCGGCAAACAGACGCGCAAGAAGTGCCGCTGCCTTCGCGACGTTACAATATAATATGTTTGCACAACGCGACGGCATTAAAATGAAAAAAGAACGGCGCCAATTTGCGTTGCCGCAGAGCTGACGGCAAGCAGGACGTCGAGTTGAAACGCGCGCGTTTCGTTTGTCGCATTGTGCGCCCGTTCGAGGAGCACTCGATGTCGACGCAAACATGCAATTATCGTAACATAAAATTAAACCGCAATTTAAAAATCTCCAGTCGGAGACGTTGGTAACCGGCGCGACGCTTCGATTCCAACAATGTGCGCCTGGCGCAATTTGTGTGCGCCAGCCTAGTTTTCCGGTCGATTCGAGCAGATAGACATCTTCGCGCGTGCCGCCTCCCGTTGTACACCGCCCCCGCCCGCCGAACGGACGTCCAGACATTGACGCAGACATTGTAAGCAGACATTGACGCAACCTGTCGTCGAGCCACGCAGTTGCCGTTGACGTTCTTTCCTCGTGGCCTTATTGATTTGCAATTCGTTAAGCGCAGGACGCGCGCCAACAAAGGGCTCGGCGATAATGTCGTACGTGATTTAATCGCCGCGCCGCCGGGCGATACAATTGATCCGGCCATTTTTACCAGATGCCGACCGCGCGACGGCGGCGCCGGCGTCGGGGCGAATTATAATCGATACAAGTTTGCGCATAAATTAGGCTCGCGACGGCGGCGAGCAACTTGGGATTGCGCGAGGTTGGCGGGCAGCTGCGAGTCCCCAATTTGCTGGAAAAATTCGCCGCCGCGCGACGCTCACGGCACGTGATTTATGTCGCTTCCACCCAACCATCCTCCACATGTTGCAAAGCGCGGCCGCGCGACGAGCGCGAGCGCGAAATTACGGTCGCGGCGCATCCTTCGATGCGAGTCCTCGAGTATGAATACATCGGCGGCGCATTTGCGGCCAATGTTCCACCGCGTGCGTACGAAACTTTTCCGTGAATGCCGCGCGCATCCTGGACGTGGATCGTGTTGTGCCGTTGCACCTGAACGGGGGCCCGACAATGGTCGCGGCGACGCGCGTCGAGAGCGCTGCGGTCGCCGTGCGCTGTTATCTTTGCACGCACCGTTGGCTCGACTCTTGACCGTCGGCGAGCCGAAAGGGATAAAACAGGCCGGGTCCGGCCATCCGTGCCGGACCGCCTGAAGGAGCTTTGCCGAATGCGTGCGCGCCCGCGCGCCCAGCCGGAGACGGGTGCGCTGCTTTGGGGGGAAAAAAACTAATAATATAAAATAGCGCGCCATAAGTACGAGTGGCTTACTGCGAAACCGCATCGTTCCCATCTCAAATTTTTCACTCGTGCTTTCTGCGCAATAGATTTTTTTCGCAATAAAAACCCAATGGAGCCGAACGAGATTTTTCAAGACGACGAAATGCGTCGCGCACGAGCACGACCGCCCACGGACGGGCCCCGGACCCGCGTAATTGCGTCGAACGACGATATTAGTATTTTTACGATGATTCGCTCTCGCGACGCGGCGGCGGTCGGACGAGGGGCCTCGAGACGCACGTAAAAAGTAAACAAATAAAGCGCGCGCCGACAGACACGAAGACGTCGCGAAATTGGGAAATTGGGGTGAAAGGCGCGGCCGCCAGATAAAGAGATGCAAATAATTCTTGCGGGACCGAAACGCGCGACGCACGTCGCCGCGTCGTTTTCTCAATTAACCGTGACTACGTGTCCCCCCGTTCGCACGCCCCGCTCGACGCATAAATCTGTCCGCACGATTTACAACCGCCTAAGTGTCTTTGCCGTTTTTCTCCGCAGCCGCGACTCGGGCGGCGACGGCGGCGGCGACGGCGGCGCAGCTTTTCCCTCCCAGTTGTTTTTTTTTCTACCCCGTTCCGAGACAGCCGGCTCCGGCGCGGCGAAAATATCATTTCAGCTAGCCGCCGCACATCACTCCACGCCAGGGACAGCGCAAATACGCCGCCGAAATATTGATCTCGTTCCTCGACCTCGCCGATAACTAATTAACGAAGCGCCGCAAAAACCACTAATAGAAATTCGAAGTCGACGCGATGAATAATTATTCTGCGTAATTGTCTCGTCCGCGCGAAGATTCGCCCATAAATTATCTTCGAATTGATGCCGACCGCGCGCTGCGCTTCACAGTCGTCGAAATCTGAAACGGAACCTAGCCCTAGATTTGGTAGCAATAGATGGCTCTTATGAAAGATTAACATGTAAAAATTTTCAAGCGCTTATAACGGGCTTACGCAGATAATTCGTCGTGCAGTTATGCATATGTATGTATGCTACGTCTAATCGGCTTTCGAGTGCATTCAAGCACAATTCGAAATATTTCGGGCTTGTTAGTCAAAAATGACTTTTAAATAAAAACGCATGTCCATTTAAAATACATGGTAAATTGGCTAAAATGGCTGTAACTTGTGATGCAGACAATTCGTCGCCTAGATAAACACAGGTACATATGTAATTTTGTATTACCTTTCGATTGAGCCTAAGCACAATTCACAAATTTTTGAGCGTGTCGGTCAAAATTAACAACAAAGTAAACAAAAATTTGCCCATATAAAACACATGGAAAAATGTTCATACAAACTAAATTGTTTACAACTTTTTATGTAGACAATTCGTCGCCGCCTTAAAAACATATTTAGAATCTACATTTTATTGGGTTTCTAATGGTGGTAAGCTTGATTAGATATTTTTTG
>JAODGE020025958.1:2659-16127 GCA_027574965.2 Ecitophya simulans
GCTCGCCGCCGCGCTCGCGGTCGTCGTCGCGCGCGCGCGCGCGCCTTTGTGCGTCCGTAATTTATCGCCGCTCGGGCCGCTCCGGCCGCGAGCCGCTCGGACCGCGAGCCGCGAGCCGCGACTTTTCGCCTCCCCTCCCCCGCGCCCCGGATGAATTATGAACGTTATTAGCCGCTGTCACCAAGCCGCGCGGGCACGGACCGCCGCGTCCACGGCGCCAGTAGGGGTCGCGTGCTGTGCGCACTGTCGTCGGAAAATATTTATGCCGGAGCGCGACCCCCCCGCGCGCGTGTCAACACAGTACATCATCGGCGCGGGACGGACGGCGGGACGGACTCGAAATTCTCGCCGGCGCATGCGATGCGACGATCAGCTTTCTTTTTTTCCACATTGTTTTTTCGTATGATATTTTATTTTGTTTCACGTAACGCAGCGCGACGCGCCGCAAGAAATTTCAACTTGCGCACATAAATTACACGAAACGCCCCCGCTTCGCGCGCGCGCGCCGACGACGTTGGCCGCGTCGCGCGAGGAGGGCGCAGCGGTCGTGACGGTATGCGAGACATCCCGAAAATTCGACGCGCGCTCGATTATCGTGCGTGCGCTATTAAATCGATTGCGGCCCCACTGAGGCGGCGGCTAGGTCGACGGAGACGATTTAATCGGCGCGCATAAAAAATGGCACTGAGCAAATGTTTTTCAATAAGCGCGCGGCCATAAACAATGTCATCGCGGACGATATTTCACGAAAACGTATAAATATTTATCAGATTTACGCGCGAATGGCAGGCGCGCACAGAAGTAGTCGTTGACAAATTGTAACAGCGCGCGCGCTTATGAAATATTCATGACGACTCCGTCCCGTCCTCGGCGGCGCGAAGAACGCCGCGGCGCGCTCAATTCGAGCGCGATCGGAACTTATACGACCTAACAAACGGATAATTATAGTATACGATCTCGGGTCGGGGCCGGAGCCGGTGCCGGGCGTTTAACGCAGCGCACCTTCGACGTGCCGGCGCGCGCGCAGGGGGGCGGGCGGGAAGGTGGGGGCGTCGGGGGCGCGTCGGGCATCGACGAAAGCGAGGCTGCCGGCGGCGGAGCGCGAGACTTACGCGCGCGCGCTCGCGCTCGCGCCCGCGCCTCGGCACCGTTTTTCTCACGCTTTTGCCGACCGACCCCGCGCCGGCGTCGGACGCGCCGCCGCGGCGCGCTGGCCCAGTTCGCGGCGCGCGACGCCCGCGATAGATTTCCGATTCGGCCGCCGCACGAAGCGCGAGCGCGCGAGCGCGCCGTCGCACGTCTCCGGCGATCGGCCGCGGGCGACGCGCGCGAGCGCACCGCGCACGAATTTACATGATTAAAAACGCGTAATTGCCATGGGAAACCGAAACAATCGCGACGGCGCGCGCAAGAAGTGTGACCGCCGGCCGGACGCGGCCGGACGCGGGGCGGACGGGCGTGCGCGAAAGGAAAGGTGAAATTTATCACCGCGCACGAGCGCCGGTCGGGCGCATCGCGTGTCGCCGGCGCGTTTTGCATGTGTCGCGTGTGCGCGCGACGCGCCGATTATCCGGTCGGACGGAATACCTTTCCCACATTCGCGGCGATCCGGCGATCGGAAACGGCACGCGTCCGCGCGACGGCCTAATCGCGGGAAATCGGACGCGGCGCGCCGTCGGCCGAGCCAATTTCCCGCTCGACCGCCGGTGGGAGACTTCGGGGCTTAATTACCGCCGATGATGTATTGGCAGCCCTTCGCGTTCGCGGACCCCCTGCCGGCGCGCGCTTAATTGGCGCCGTTTCGTCGTGGTTCGTTTTTTCGTGTTTCGTTAACCCTGCGACGTGCCCGCGCGCGGTCATTGATTATTACCGAGCCCCGCGCACTAATGAGACGGTTGCGCGCGCGCGCGTCCCGACCCCGCGCGGACTCATTAATAATCTCGTGCGTTCGGCGGCGTGACGCGGCGGACGAGCGCCGAGAGTTAAGTAGGTAGTTGATTGGAAAATCAGCCCCATATCGCGAGGAAACAGGATCGCCGCGCCGCTAATAACTAATAGAGGCGAGTGCGCTTAGCGCGCCGCGATCGCATGGTGCGCATTAATTGTTCGGCCGGTCGGACGCCGCGGCTACTCACACTGCGTGTACGCACGCGCTCCATCTCGCGCATCATTAATTTCAATCTTTTTCCTCGACGCAAACGCGGCGCGGACGCGAGTGACAATGGCCGATCCGGCGCGACGAGCGCGCCGATTTGCGGTCGGCGCGATCGATTCGTCGTCCTCGCCGCGGCGCTGATAATTTCGCCGCGGCCGAAATGGAAAAATGTTAATATAATAAATCTATAAACGTCGTCCCGTTTGACGGGCTGCGGTCTCATCAAGTCTCATTCGCCATGGTTTTAATGCGTCTCCGGGACGCGCGGCGCGGCGACGGCGCAGCGCAAAAGCGTCATTAAAGCCGAGGAATTCCGCGCGCGGCCCGCCGGAATGTCAAACCGCCGCCGGCAATTAACGAAGCGAATTAGCGTCGTCGTCGCCGCCGCCGCCGCCGCTGCCGCCGCCGTCGCGACGTTGCCGTTGCCGCATGAACGTTGAATTATTTCCCCCTATCGGGGCGGCCGGGCAGCGTCGTTATTTACTCTTTATGTTGACGGCGCGCGTTTGGAAGTCCGGGACGGGCCGCGCCGCGCCGCTGGTATGCGGCGGCGGTCATATATTACCGGTAGCCTTAGGCGCGGTTCGCACCCCCGCTGCGAATCCGAATGACTTCGGCCCGTCACGCGGGCCGCGCGCTCTCCTCCGCCGTCTCCTCGCGCGCGATCATCGCGTGCGACTCGCAAATCAGCGCGCGCCAAACGACGCACGAAACGTCCGGCGCGCCCGGCCACGTTCGTTCGCAGGAAGCGCGCGGCTCGCCGCCCTCGCCGCCGCATTCCGACCGCGACGAGGGGCGAGAAATGCGCGAATAACCGCTCGGCGGCGCGCGCGGCGGCGGCGCAACCCTCGACGCGCGCGGCACTTTCCATAAATTAAATCCGCGCCGCGTCGCTTAACTCGACGCGCTCGAGTCATTAAAGTCGCATTCGAATGTAAATGCCGAGCGAATCGAGTGCATCTGTTGCGCGCGCGCGCGCGCCTCCTCTGCATTTTCGTTCTTTGCCTTTCATTTGCTCCTTTTTTATTTCGCCCGGTCGGAATTTATCGTGCTGCGCTTTTAATGAATAAAATGAATAAATTAATATCAGTTACGCACTTTATGCGCGATTAATTTGATGCGTTCGACGCGCGCCGCATTCACCACGTTACGCGCGCTCGCGGAACGCGCGACGCGTGTAAACGACGCGAGAATCGCTTGCGTGGCCAATTTACAATTTAAAGCAGGCGCGCGCGCGCATTGCTTGTTTTACACGATCGCGTTCGGCCGGCACGCAACGCGGCCGAATTCGATTCGACGCCGCACCAGACGCAATTAAAGTTGCAGAAGTCGATGAGCAGCCGGAACCCTACGGCGCTCGCTCGCGGTTCGCGCCGGGCGAGCGAAGTCCCGTCCCGTCCGGCGGCCGCGGCCGTCGTCGGCGCGGGAAAGCATGAAAAATTACGCCGAAATATTTTAATTGCCTCCCGCGCGAGCAGCGCCGTCGCGAAGCGCGCGCGATAATTACGGGCGCCGCCGACTTGTTTTTTCCGGGGTGCCGCTAATGAGGCGCGGGCCGTGATTGAAAATCCGTTCGATGGCGATTAGCGCTTCGCGCCGACCGCCGCCGCCGCCGCGGCAGAATGTGTTCATTCGGAAAGTCAGCGATTACCTAAAAAGTCGTGTAAACGGACGAGGCGCTGCCCGCTCCGGCGAACAAAAGCCGCTTTAAGTGACGGGACAAAGTCGCTTTTTCACACTGCCCCGTTCGGCGCGCGCGAACAAAGCGCACAATGCGAACAAAAGCCGATTACCGAAGATACTGCCTTTTATAAGATGACGTGCTGCGGTCAAAACGTTTCGTTCGGGAAGAGCGCCTACACGGAAAGCGCGCGCTCCCAAAAAGCCCGATGAGAAGTGTGAAGACAGGTGTCTTGTATTTTTTCCACCTTCGTCATGCGGCACCCATCTCTCATCCCTTTTCGAGGTCGCATTTTTCATTGCGTTTTGATAGAGTGGCTTCCATTTTCAATTTCTCCGAGTGCCGTTCGCGCGGGCCTTTGATAGCGAGCGTGAATAGAAGACGTTTTGGGGGAGAAACGCGCCGATAGGCCAACAGGTGGTTGCCGGCGTCGCTCGCGGCCGCGACGCCCGATCGCGGCTCGTCGCTTTCGCCACCTACACCCCTCGTGCGGGGCCGTCGCACTCTCGTCGCGCTTTCTTTTCGTGCGCGCGCGGACGCTCGCGGCGTTGACGCGGCGCTTTTCGAGCGCGCCGCGCCGTTTTTGTTTCGCCGGTCGCCTCTGGGCTCGTGTGGTGACATGTTAAAAATTTTAAATCTTCCCACCCCGCGGCGATCGACGGGGCCCCGATGCGTTCGCAGCGGTCGATATGACGATTGCTACTTCGTAGTATTTCATTTATTGACTCTCATAATTTTCGTCCGTCGCTGCCTTATCGCACGGCGAACGCCTTGCCGAGGGGGCAGCCACGGCGGGTTTAAAAATCGTTTTAGATAGCCATCGACAAGCGCGCTCGACGGGCCATCATAAAAATTCCGACAAGACGGAGGATTTCGAGCCGCGCAAATGCGAACGCGCCGAAATCCTAGGCGCGACTCGGCCTAAACGCGCGAACCGACCGAAGCGCGCCGCCCCCGCCGCCGCCGCCGAGCGTCGCGCAAGCGGCACGGTGCGAGGCGCGCGCGCTAGATGTCGCTGGGCGCGCAAAGCGAGTAAAACAAATCCGAGCGCGCGAAGACACAAAGAGAAACGAACGCGCGCCGAAGACGCGAAGAGGAGAAACGGACAGGTTTTCGCCGCGGCGAGCTAGAGCAAGCTCGAAGCAGGCGCGCGCGGGCCCGCTCCTCGGAAGGTCTGGTCAGTGTCGATCAGTCTGCCTGAGACCGAGACGCAGTCTTGCGAGCGGTGCGCATTTCACGTAGGCGCAGCTGCGCGCATCTCGCACTCGGGTCGCCCTTTCGCGCAGCGCACGCGATTCTCGTCGATTCGCAGCAGTGTCGCAAAGTATGTGATTTGTGCCGCCACCGCCGAGCCAGTGAATTCGCACGAACAATGCAAGCGAGCGAAAAGACGGCCGAGAAGACGAAATCCAAGTCTCCGATCGCCGCCGCGCTGGCCGCCACCCAGCTGCAGACGTCCGTGGCGTCGCTGTCCGTGCGTTCGCCCAGCTCGCCGACGTCGGGCTCGTCGACCGGNCGCCGCCGCCGCCGCCGCCGCCGCCACGACCATGTCGCCCAAATCCGATCTCAAGTTCCTCCAGGACACGCTCCTGCAACGCAGCATACAGAACGTGGCGCTCAGCCTGCAGAACGCGATGATGAACTCGCTGCAGCAGGCCGCGCTCCTGCCGGCGAACTCGGCCGCCGCCGCCGCGCTGAACCTGCAGGCGCTGGAGTCGTACCTGACGCTGCAGCGCCTCACCACGTCGGTGACGTCGCACCAGCCCGCCAAGGTGGACATCCTCAAGCTCGCCACCTCCACGGCGCAAATAACCGAATCCGACGCGGACGCGACGCCGACGCGGGCCGAGCAGCACGACGCCGACATCACGACCCTCACGGAGGACGTCGACTTGGCCGAAGAGGTCGAGGAGGACCTGGCGCTGCTGGACAACGAGGAGGACTTCCCCGAGGCGGCCGACGGCGATGCGGACGCGGCCGGCGCCGCCATCGACACCAGCTACCCGTCGATGATCATGAACCCCCTGTACTCGCCGACGGGCGCGACGGGCATCGCCGGCGCGACGAGCGTCACGCCGACGCAGACGGCCGCCAAAGGCAAGGCCGCCGGCGCGTCCACGTCCGCCCGCCCCAAGAAACAGTTCATCTGCAAGTTCTGCAACCGCCAGTTCACGAAAAGCTACAACCTGCTCATCCACGAGCGCACCCACACCGACGAGCGGCCGTACTCCTGCGACATCTGCGGCAAGGCCTTCCGCCGGCAGGATCACTTGCGAGACCATAGGTAAACACGCTCCTCCACACGCTCCTCCACACCTCCGACTCTGACACTGCCCACGCCCACGCACACATACCCACAATGTCGTTGGCTGGCGAGATAAACAGGTGTTTTTTCGTTGCTGTTTTCCAGATTTTGTGTTGCGCTTTTGTTGCTTGTCTCATGCATGTGTCCCGGCGCGGCAGTCAATACCAATCGTCACTGGCGGCGTGGAGTTTGCTTAGTTTGGGCTAATGCACGATGCCACGGCCGCGGCCGTCATCACTTGCGAATTCGGTCGCCGGCGCGCCGTTACCATCAGCGCGCGCGCGCGGTCGCCGCAAAAAAAACCAACGCGCACACACGCACACACGCGCGCACACCACCGCGACGACGTTGTCATCGAAAACTTGTTCTCTCGCCCGCTTTTAAGTGAGACGTCCGCGCGCCGGCCGTAAAATATACGAGATGAAACTTAATCGCGCGACGATAGCGCGCGACGCCGACATAAATCACGACGCCTACGCGAATATCGAAATTCGCGATTCGGACGCGTCGGCGGCGGAAAAACGAGGACGGCGCGGCCGGGTGGTTGGGGATGCCCTCGGGGCCGGCCGCGGCGCCGCGCGCGCGTTTGGGCGGACGCCAATAAAATCGGGTTGCGTGCGCGACGCCCCCTTTTCGGCTTCCGACTTGGCGTGCGCGCGTAATTTTCATTAAAAAACATTTTCGCCGGCCGCGGTCGCGGCACGTGCTGGGCGCGCGCGTAATTTATGCGTTTACAAACTGCAAGAGGCGATAATTGAATCGACGAGCGCCGAAGCGCAACGAGCGCGCGCCGCACCGACGGGCCGACATAAACTCCAATTTATCGTTATTGGCCGAGGTGTTAAACGATCGGCGATTTGCATGATTTCGCGATAAATACTCGCGACGCGTTCCCGACGCGCGTCGCCGTTCGGCGTCGGCGCGCCTCAAACGCCGCCGACGCGTGCCGACGCGTCCTAAGCAAATGTTTGCCCGCTTTGTGGACAAACAAGCGCACCTCACGCATTCCGTCGCGCGCGCGCGTGCGCGCCCACCTTCGATCGGGCGGCGGGGCGATCGGGTGTTTCATCCGCGCCCCGAAGCGCTCGCGAGCGCGACGCGGCCGTCCCTCTCTTCCCTCCCTCCTCGCTCGCGCACTCTCTCACTCTCGCGCGGGGCGGCTAACGAGCACGAAATGAACGTTTAATGATGCGCGCAATGACGGCGTTTAACAAACGCTTAACAATGCGTTTAACAGCGCGCGCGCCGCACGAGCAAAAAGGCGGCGGGGCTCGTTCCGCGTTGCTTTCGGCGAGCGCGTTATTATGACCGTAATTCGTTAATTTAACGTCTCCTTAGGAGCGCCGGCCGCGAACAAACTTGAGCGGCACGGGAAAAAGCGGAATTTTTCACACGTCGTAAACACCTCGTTGTCGTGCGCGGCGCGCGTCTTTGTTCGGCGCGCTCGGCGCTTTATTGACTGCGTTTTCGGCCGCGACGGATTTTTGATCGCGCGTCGCGCGGACGTTCCCAGAACGGCGGGCCGCGCCGTCCGCCGGCGAAGACAATATTGTCGAAAACACGCTCGCGCTTCTCGCGCGCGCGCGCGCGGTCAATATTTATCGCGGTCGGGCAGGCGACGGCATCCTTTTTATTTATTTCGCGAGTTAAATAAGAAAATAAGCGGCGGGGCCCGGCGACGTGTTGAAGCATTAACTCGTTGCGACTTGTTTACGAGCGAGCATTAACTGCCTCGCTCGGGCTCGTTACACGCGTTCCACCCCGCGGCCGGCCTATAAAACCGTCCGGCGCGCTTTTGTCCGGCCGGACGCACAAAAGTGAGTGTTTATTATATCGTCGTATCGTCGCGACACGACATCTTTTTAGGTGACAAGTTTTCACAACAGTCCGCGCACAAAAGTCGCTGCACAAAAGGCGGACGACGGCGCTGCGCCGCCGCAATAAACGCGCGCGTGCGCTGGCTCGTCATCTCATCCGGCCGTGTGTCCTGTGCTTGCAGGTACATCCACAGCAAGGAGAAGCCGTTCAAGTGCGCCGAGTGCGGCAAGGGCTTCTGCCAGTCGCGCACCCTCGCCGTGCACAAGATCCTGCACATGGAGGAGTCGCCGCACAAGTGTCCGGTGTGCTCCAGGTCCTTCAACCAGCGCTCCAACCTCAAGACGCACCTACTCACCCACACCGACATCAAGCCGTACAACTGCGGCGCGTGCGGCAAGGTGTTCCGGCGCAACTGCGACCTGCGGCGGCACAGCCTCACGCACAACCTCGGCGGCACGGCCGCCGCCGCCGCCGCCGCCGCCGCCTCCGCCTCCGCCGGCGTGGCGACCCTCATCGGCACCAACCAGAACTTCAGTATAGACAACATTATGAGCAAAGCCAAATAGACAATTAGCGACGGTTTGTAAATAGGCCGAGGCGAGCTCGGCTCACTCTATCTATGTAATATTTTTTAATTAAAAACGCCGAATATACGGAATATTAAAGCGAGCACCGAACGTGAATGCATATTCATATGCGCTTCCCTTCTCACGGCTAATTTTCCAGCGCCGCGTCGTTTACATATATTAGCGGCTAAAATAAAATTCAAATATTTATTAAAACGGGCGCGCAGCCCTTTTTATTGCGGCGCCAGGATCATCGTAAATTAGCCGAATTCCTTCGGATTCGACGATTTTATGTTAACAGGTGTTCTACTTCTCTACTTCAGCGCCGTGTTTATTTGTGCCCTTTGCGTCTACAAACACATAAAGGCGGTAAGTCGCAATGACGTGATTATGAACACTGACCGGGAATTTATAATGCCTCGGATGCTCGGTCCGGTCGTTCGGCATGTTTATAAAAAAGGAAGATGGAAGAAGCGAGAAAAACAAAAAAACAAAAAAAACCGCTCATAAACAAAAACGGGAAATGGGTGTCGGGCTGCAGGTACCCATCCGATTGGGACAAAGGACGCCTTTGCACAAATTGATCAACTTCTGATTTGAATAATGAAATTAATTTTATTCGTTCGCCAAACTCGATCGCCCGACTGTTATTTCGCCGATGCGATTTGTAATTGATGTTTACGAAAAGCGTCCGAGGCGTAATAAATGATATTTTAAACGTCAAGCGCGTTGAAATTCCATTCGCGTTTCGAGGACGCGGAACAATTGGGGCGGAATCTTAATATTTCCATCATTAATTTCGTTTGTATTTATTTTGAGCGCGCAGTTCGGTCGGAGCGCATCGCAAAAAAAAAGAAAACGATCATCAAACGGTCATCAATCAGGACCCAGACGCCCCGCCACCCCCTTCTCGTGCCCCGCGGCCGCGCGGCGAATATTGACACTTAACAATCATTTTTCACCTGCGCCGCGGTTCGCCGTCGCGCATTGTTACCACGTCTTTTCGTAACTCTTCGTCGGGCGCGCGCGGTCGGCCCTTGCGATCGCCGTGCGGCGATTGCGCGCCGCATGCGACGCGCTATTAGGCAACCTTTTCGGTGTCGCCGTAACGACGACAATGACATCGCGCGGCGTTCGCGGCGCGGCGGGCGGTATCGAAAACCGTCGGGACGTCATGCCGTTCGTCATGCGCGTCGCCGGCCGAAAAGCGACGAAATGCGCGCGCGGCGTCGTTTCCGCGTGCGCGAAAATCGCGACGCGTGTGGGCCGGCGCTTATCGCCGCCGCTCCGCATGCGCCGCACGTCTCGTTCGGGCCGGTCCGGGCGTTAAGTGGTGCAATTAATCCTGCGCGCCGTCGGCCGGCGCGGCGTCGAAATTGAGCGCTTCATTGCCCACCACTGCGCGTCTAACGACCGGCGCGATAAACAGGGACGCGCAATTGAATGGCGGACGCGAAAAGCGCCAAAGCCCTGTTAATTTCACGGCAATTTCGCTAAGTAACGTGCCACCTACTTGGCGATACGACCCGCCTCGATTTGACGGAAAACGCCGCGCGACGACGCCGAGAGAGCGCGCCGATGAAAAGGCGCAGCGACGCGACGCGCCCGAACGCAAATGGGCGTCGATAAATTCGTGCCCGAGGTGTCGTCCGCCGAAGGTGTCGTCTCTTTATCGCTGCCCGGTCTCAATGCGCCCGTCGCGCGGCGGAGATTAGAAGCAAATAAAAACCGTAAACACGTGAAAACAAGCAAAAGTGAGAGGCGCGGAGAGGAGAAGGACAAAAAAAAGAAGAACACGAAAAACGAAAAACGAACAAGGAGGCGAGGACGAGGTAAAAGTTTGCGTAAACGTCTATCGCTCGCCCGCGCCTGGGTGGTCCGCCCGCCGCGTCGGACCGCGCGCGCTCCGCCGCCGTTCGGGTGACAATTTTATTCCCATTCTACTTCCGTTAAAGCCGCTCGGGCTTCCACTCGAACACCTTCCGACAACAATGGCGCGACCCGGCGTGCGTTTCTGCGTGCGCGCGCGCCGATTGTGCGGATTTCTGCTAAACGATTGGGTAATTTGCGCGCTCGCACGCACCGCGCCCGACTGGGGCTGGCGAGGGCGGCGGCGGCGGCGGCGGCCACCGAGGTCGCCTAATGGCGGCGTTAGCGCGTCAGCATGTCGATGCGCGACACCGACGAATAAAAAGACGCCGGCCGTAAATTCGGTTTTTATTCCGGCAACGCCGTCGATTCGCCGCGCGCGCGTCGTCTGCTCGCCGCGATTGCGATTGCGGCATTGAAATCGACCATTGTCGCACGTCCGCGGCGCGCTCGGCATTTCGGTTTTAACGGCCGACGCGCCGGGCGTTTTATCGATGTTTGTGTTCGTGCCTTCGGCTTTTGTCTTCATTTTTTTCATCGGCCGCTCCGCGCGTTCGATGCGATTTTATTGTTTAACAGTTTAACGGTTTTTATTATATTGTTCGCCTACTTACTTGGCGGCGCGCGGAGAAGCAAAACAACGACGTTTGTTGTGCGCGGCGCGCCCGTCTTTCTCTCGAAATTTGTTAATTGGATCGTCGGGCGATTATAAATTCCGAAAAACGAAAAGCAAAAAAACACAAAAAAACGAAGGGGTGCGGGAGGGGAGCAAAAGGTGGACCGAAAATCGGGCCGCGCGTCCATCGTTTGCGTCGTTTACATACACAACGCGGCGCGCCCGGCCAGTGTAAACTAAACTAATTTTTAATCATTGTGTGTTTAACGACGGGCCCGCTTCTCGCTTTTATTTTAAATTGCCCCCAATAAACTTCCACATCTTGTTGTTATTATCGTTTCGGTGCGCTGCTTTCGGGACCCGTTCGGGGCCGCGGTCGCGGTCGTAGTTTACAATTTAAATGCGCGCTTTGTCGGCGCGAGCGTTTTCGGGTTGCGAGGCGCGTCGCAGCGCGCCATAAGAATCGCGACGGGGGGTTGATGAGCCGCGCGGCGCGGCGGACCCGGGCCGCCTTCAACCCTAAAAGTTTTATGTCGAGAAGAAATATATGACAGGGGAACGATCAGCGCGCTAATGCTGCCCCCGCCCGCGAACGCTCGAAAACGCGCGGGGCTCGCGAGCTCGCGCGCGCGCGCGTCCGCGGCCCCGATCGCGGCCGACCTTTGGCCTTTCGCCGGCGAGCGGCGAGCGCGCGACCGACCGACGACGGGGTGGAGGGAGGACCGCCGTCGGTTTCGCCGTCGCCCGTCGACGACATAATTTATACCGCCGCCCGGCGGACGCCCACGCGCGCGCGGCCGCATCGAGACGTCGACGACGACGACGACGCGCTCGGATTTATTAAACGCGTAACTGGTGATTTGCGCATTAGTGCGGCCCCGGCGCGCGCCGTTCTCACGTCGCGCCGATTTCGGTCCGCCTCGCGCGCCCATTCAGCGCGACCCCGCTCTCGTCGGGGCGCCATGCGCGGCCATGGATAAAATTGTCCTTTTCACCGCCGGTCTCTTCGGTGGCATCTGCCGGCCGACGATGGCGGCGCTGCGACATCGATACGGCATTGTCGGTCGTTTAGCGAGATTACGCGCGGCGTGCTGCGATGATCGTCGGGTCGAGCGGCGCCGTGCCCTAATCGCAATCAAAATACGCGCGAGCGACGAACGAGCTCATTGTTATTCATTGTGCCGAACAATGTCGGCCGGCTCGGGCGCGCGCATCGTGGCATCATTGTGGCGTCGTCGAGAAGTGTCAGCCGGCATGACATCCGAGCGGTGCCGGCCGCGCCGAAAACATAATGAGTTTTAATTTTAATATGATGGGGGACGAAAATATTTAGGAGTAAATCACGCCGGGCACCGAACGGGACGTCAACGCGAGCGCGCTCAAAGACACAGCTCCGAAACGAAGGGAAAAATTTTAATTGTGCACAGTAGGAGACGCGATAAATATTCCTCCTTCTTCTGAAAGCCACAGAAACGCATCTTTCAAACAAAAAAAAAAGAAGAAAGGAAAAGGTGGAAAAAAAAAACACAAGAAGAAGAAGACGGCGACCGAATGTGTTTTTCGAGCGTCCTGACCGTGAAACGGAATTTTCGTGCGCCGAAGTCCTCGCGAGCAGCGGCGACGCGATGGAGCAAAAATTAATTCGTTTAATTAGTCGGCGGTTTCGGCGGGCATGGAATATTGTCAACGCGCGCGCGCGGACCGGCGGCCGGCCGTCCTCATTCACACTCGGCTTGCTCGACTAATTAGCGCTCGCGCGCCGCACGGCGTTATCTTAATAATTCTATTAACGACGCGCAGGGCGTCCGCGCGTCGATAGCGCCGATGCCGCGCCGAGGATCGCATTTTATGTCGGCGTGCTTTATCGTGCGTGCGTCGTCGGGCATCGCCGCCGCCGCCGTCGCCGCCGCCGTCGTCGTCGTCGTCGTCGTCGTCGTCGTCGTCGTCGAACGACCGGACCACCAACGGCTAACGGCCGGCCGCGCCGCGCGCATCAATAAAATAATTCCTGGCCGCGCGACGGACGTGCGCCGGCGCGCGCCGCACGACGCTGAATAAAGCGCGCCATTAACGTTTTATTATTATTGTTATGACAAAATTTGTGCGAACGGCGCGGATTTATGCCGAAATGAAGCGATCGCGGTAACGAGGTTTTTCCGCCGCGCGGCGCCGCGCTCTTCATTCACGAAACGCGACGACGGATGAGTTATGAATCAATAAAGAGCGCCGCACAACCGCATAAATCGCGCGCGTCGCGCTTAGACGCTTCGGCGCAGGGACGTCCAACCTCTCGCCGCCGCCGCCGCCGCGTCGCGTCGCGTGGGCGGGCGGCGCGTTGGCAGCCCTGCGCGCGCACGTTCGGCCGCGGCGCCGGCGCGCATTATTCACGCGCGGCGCGCATATACTACGAAAATCGCGCGTTTCCGCTGCCATAACTCCGCCGGCGGCGGCGGCGACG
>JAODGE020025965.1:11840-22764 GCA_027574965.2 Ecitophya simulans
TCTCTCTCTCTCATGGCCAAAGTCAAAAATCAAAAAGCGCGTAAGTGCGTGGTATCGTAACGCGAGGTGTCATTATTACGAAATAATGCACAATGCGACATCTACTTGCAGCGGATAAAAACGTTTTTTATTACAGAAAACTGTAATTATTGAGTGGACAACTTGGGTTGACTTAATTTGTTTCGTTGCGTCGATGGCTTAGTTTGGTAACACCCCTTATTTCGCTTACTTAGCGCCGCATCTCCTCGCACTATCTGTGATCCTGATACCAAATCGTCGCTTTGGAGGCGGATTTCCAAGGTAAATACCAATCTATTAAGTCAATTCCTACATTCAAAAATCGCCATTGAAATTCTTCATAAAAGCATCAAATGTCAAGTGAAGGACATTAATTAGTTTTTATAATTAAAGAAATATTGATACATGCAGAATGGTAATTTTGAAAACCAAATGCCTTTCATTCGCCACATTGCTCACAAATTGTTAAAATTTTGAGCAAATTTCCATGCCTTCTGTGCGGATCACAAGCGCAAGAATGAAATTGCATAAAATTCGCGACAAGTGAAACGCCTATCAACTTTGAGCCAACTTTTACGAGGTTGTGCCACAAACCATTTTGCCATAAAAAAAACAGATTTCGGCCGAAGTACAACTATGTAACTCACCTTTCAGCTGTAACAAATGTAGAGAGGTGCACAGTGCGACAATCTCCAGAATGTAAACAAAAGCACACTACCTTTATTTAAAATATATGTCAATAAGTTCTAATGAATAAAATCTGGCTGGACATAGTCGAATTGAAGAAGAGTAGCGATAGAGACAAAGTGTGAACAAACATGAATGTTATTACTGGCAGCATAGCAAGCGCAAGCCGTTTTGCATTTGTATTCCTCAATTTAATTTACCATTATTATCGAATCGTTAAGTTATGCGGTTAATGTAGTAGTGGTCGTAGTATTCGTAACCACCGTAAGAACAATTACTATTATTACGATACCATTTAACAATATGAAAGTGTCATATCATTCTTATCATTAACGTGTACTTATTTATGTGTGTGTGTGGTGTGTGTAGAGGTGTGTTTCTTTGAATTCGCATCTAGTAATTAAATATCGACCTCGTCCGATTTGTCTGCGGTTACAATACATCCGCTGCCTCCCGAACCTGGTTATCTTTAGTGCGGCTACATAAAAATATATATACCAATCGATCAACTGAATTGAAGGGCTCTTACGCTACTAAAAAATAATATATAAAATAGAACGTGAATATATTAATTATATCATTATTTGTAATTTCATTCTTTTCTTTCCTTTTTGTATTTTACTGCCCCTCTCCTCCGTGGGTGTGCGGGCGCGCTAAAAGCAACTTTGTAATATATCAATTTCTCTGTACTCTCTCGTCACCATTCTTTGTATATCTATTACATAATTTAACTGAAAACAGAAAAGAGCGTGTTAGTCGGGTGCGGATTAGAACACGCGAGCGGCGCGCTTATGCGTACGATCAGTTGGGTTAGCGCACTTACTTCTTCTTTAGCGTGAAGAAGCTGCGCCTCTTGGCATCCTCCTTTTGCGCAGAGGCAGGTAATGTTTGACTGCGCGACGGGCCCGCCGAGTCGGACTCCTGCACGGCCGTTATCCGCGCGATCCAGTTGTTCATGTCGGCGTCGTCGTGCGCTTGGAACAGGAACTCCGCGCCGCTGACCAACCTGGAAGCGAGCACGACGACATTAGCGCCGTCCGCGCGGCAGAACAGAGTTGAACGCACTTCAGCCGGAACACGTGACTCCTCTTCTTGTAGTCGGAGGCGACGGACGCCTGCGCGCCCCGCAGCGACAGCGGCGCCTCGCCCTTGAACGTTTGCTCGGGCGCGTTCTTCGAGGTCTTGGAGTCCTTGTAGAAATGCAAGTGCGTGCCCTTGAGGACGCCGTACACCTTGTCCCAGGAGCGGTTGGACGCCTTGCTCGTGGTGCTCTCCCACTCGTGCTTGCGCGTCAGGCTGCCCTCGCACGCCACCTCGTCGTCCGGACTCATCCGCTCTAAATCACAACGCATCGACATTATCGCGCCGCTCTCCGACCGCTCCGCGACGAAAACATTCTCGCACGAGTACAATACAGGCGCTAGCGCTACGTAACAAATAATACAGCGACCAAGAGCGAATAGAAAGTACCAGATACCAAAAGAGAACGTGTGATATCACAGTGATGGCTCGTATTTTACCAAAATGCGCCCGACACGAGGGGCGTCGGCGGTGCCGATCCTCGTTGGTCGAAGTGATGGTAACGTGTCGATTGGGAGGAAGCGGTTAGAACGCGTGTCGGTACGTGTTGCTGTGTCTCGTGATTATCGTGTGTGGCGACGCAAAAGTTTTATGCTTTTTGTTTGGCTACCTGATTGCGTATCATCATCGCTATGATGTCCCGCATGCGGTTTAGGAGCGCTCTTCTTCCAGCGGAAGCTCCTGAACGGCGACTTACTGCGCGACCGATCCTTGCGGCGCTCTTTTTCTAACGTACCGGCAGAACGAGAGGACGCTTCACAACAAAATCAAGCACACAAATAATAAAAAACAGAAAATAACGACGATACACATGACGGCGAATTATCAGCACACAACGAGTCATGCAAAGTAATTTGCCAACATGCTCATCTTTACGACATCAAATCGATCAAATTTCGTGCGCGGTGTCGTCGTCCGACGCGTATACTCACTAGGTCTAAGCTCCGGTTCGTGCGTTTTGGGCCTAGGCGAACCTTTCGGTGTCGTTTTGCGTTCCTGCCTCGCCCTAGGGTCGCCGGAGCTTTTAGCATGCACATGCTCAATTGCTAAATTCAAACAGACATGCTTATTAAAACAATAATTAATCGTGCACTAATCTGGCAACGCCTACAAGCATTATAACACACGAATGCGTATGCGGATGCATGCACAAAGCACATGAAATATGACGAAACAAATGGAACGATTAACAATTGATACAATTGCGAGCGAAATATCGTCGTGTGTCCTTCGGGGTCTGTTAAAATAGGAGCCATCACCATGAGTCACAATGACACGCAAGAGAGATGAGTTCGTAATGCTAATAAACGTAATGAATTTCAGACACCTTTTGGTTTACCTTCACCGGAGGGTTCGGCTTTAAGTGAAACCCTATGTGCAGTTACGGCAGCTTGCAAACAATTAGCAGTTAAAATGTGTGTGCGACGCATGTTGGTTAAAAAGTTTGGCGCTGTTGCGTTAAATTTTGTTGTGGAAAACGCAGCTCTATCGAGAACGTTCAGAACGCATCGGTGTCACGTGTAGCCCGATCGTCAACTCGACGCTATTCGGAATTAGTGTCTTACCGGGACGCTCTTCCTGCGGAGAGGCGGCGTCCGGACGATCCTCCGGCGATTGCGCCGCGCGCAACGCCTCCGCAGCTTTCCTGCGCTCCTCTTCCTCGGCCTCGCGCTTAGCCTTCTCGGCGGCTTCGGCTTCCTCTTCGCGACGTCGCTTTTCTTTGAGTTCGAACTAGGCAAACGAGCAATTAGTGTCCAATCTTCAAAAACTACCTCCAAAACAAGCATACAACACCGTTGAGTATAACAGCACAAAACATGCGCAAAACTTACCCTGGAAAGTGTGGAATTAGTGGCACATGAATTTAAAGAAAGCGATTCGCCAGACAAACACGAAATACTATCACGATGCAAGAACAAAGCGTCAGTGTCGCTGTAAATTCGAGCCAGACGATGCCGGCGTGCGTTTTTAGGATAAAGAAAACTATCGTTAACACAAGGATTGGGAAACACTTTCTGCACCCCGTCGAGGGTGAACAAACGGCGATAATAAATTTTGGGATTATAGAAATGATCACAGTCGTTTACAATGGATTTTACAATGGAGGCGGAAGGAATGTGTTTGGTATTAGTCGGTACACAGAACGGAAGCTTCTCGGGTGGCAAGGAGTTACATTCAAACGTCTCGACATGTTCAATGGATTCCCGCGCTACATGCAAATTATCCCAGAGGCCATCACCAACTCGCTTACCGAGCTTTTCTAACTACAAACAAATATTAACGATTAATAAGTTGCAAGAAAATAAACATAAAACACAACAATTAGTGACCGACAGTCGTTAAAATGCAAGCATCCACGAGAACTTACTGTTGTCAAACGTCCCAATGCTTCGAATCTTTCCTCTTGCGCGGCCGCGGACTTCTCGAACGCTTCGTGCTTCTTAATCAGGTTCTCCACGTCGTCGATGGTTTGCCCAAGTTCGGTGCTCATCAAGTAAGGCTCCTGCGCGATGAGCCACTGTTCGGCAACGGCCGCGTCGCGCGCAAACTGATAGACCTCCAGGATCAGCTGCAGGTTCTCCCATCGCTCCTCCCAACGGAGCAGCAGCGAATTGCGCTGATTGCTCAGCGCCAACAGTTTGTCGCGTATCTCGGCGGTGGCGTAGTGATTGCGCGCGAGCAGTTCCTTGCCGAGGGACACGCACGCGGTGAAGTTATCCTCTCTGGCGTCGATCTCCGCCTTGAGACTCTGGTGATTGTTCATCAGCGTCTCGACGCCGCTGACGTCGCGCGGCTTCTCGCCGGTGTTCATCTGTCTGATGACGTCGTCCATCCATTGCATCAAAGTCCTGACCAGGTTGAAGAAGCGGTAGAGATCGCCGGTGTCGCCGAGCTTGAACTTCCTCTGCTCGCACATGCTCTGCAGGTTCATCCATGCGCTGACGACCTCCGCCTCGCGATTGGTGATCTCCCTGGCCCGATCGCCGGCGTAGGCGCTCTGGAGCTTGGCGCTCTCTTCCTGGATCTGCTGCACTTGCGACTGCAGCGTCTGCAAGTCCTGCATGAAGTTCTGGTGTTTCCTCTGAAGCGCAGACACGGATCCGGCGTCCCTGCCCAGTTCGTCGCTCATGGCGACGGACTTCTCCATGATCCGGCTGAGGACGTCCTTGCAGTCGTGGAAGAACTTGTGCAATTCCTTGCTGGCGTCCAACATCTGCGTGCGCGTCTCGATGAGCTCGAGCAGGTCCTGCCAGGCTTCGTTCAGGCCGTCCTTCCATTCCGCGACGGTGGCCGAGTCGGAATGTCCGGCGGCGATGAGCTGGTCGGCCGTGTCGTTCGCGGCGGCGACGCGCTCGTTGCCGATGGTCTCCGTGTCCTTGGCGAACTCTTTGAACCGCTCCCACAACAGCGTGACATGGTCGTAGTCCTGGCCGAGCTCGTGGGAGGAGGCGACGACTTCCCGGTCGGCGATCCATTGCTCCAGATCGCCGACGTCGCGGTTCAACAGGAACAGCTGGAGGGCTTCGTCGAGCTTGGCGCGACGCTCGCCGGCAAGATCCTTGAGTCCGGCGTAAAGCTTGTCGAGCTGCGATTGTTTCACGGCGACCTGTTCGGCGAGCGGATGGCCTTCCGCCGCCAGCTGTCGGACGGTCTCGCCCAAGGACCGGATCGTGTCGGCATACTGCTCGACGACGGCGTCGAGACCCTCGTGCTTCTTGATCAAATTCCTGGCGGACGTCTCGTCCTTGCCGCGATCCTCGACCATCATGTACAACTCCTGCTCGCTCATCCACGCCTCCGCCTCGCCGGCGTCGAAGAGATACTGCTGGGCGCGTTCGTTGCGCAGCAGATTCTCGCGGCGCTTCTCCAGCGCGTCCTTCAGCTCCTGCCACGCCGTGAGCAGCTCGGTGATCAGCCGACTGAACTCGTCGGCGCTCTCGTGACCTTCGTCCACCAGCTTCTGGCCGTTGTTGCACACCGTGTGAATGCGCGGCTCGTGGTTGTCGATCTCCGTGCGCAGCGACTGGTTCTTCTTCATCAGCATGTGCACGTGGAACAGACTGTTGCCGTACTCGTCGGACGACGCCTGCGGCATCTTCTCGGAGATCCACAGCAGCTCGTCCTCGACGTCGCGGCGGAACTGGAAGGCTTCCTTCTTCTTCTCCAGGGCGCGTTGGCGTTCGACCAACGGTTGCTTGAGTTGTTCGAAGCGAACCTCGACTTGGGTCTTCTTCAATTTAATGTCGTCCAGCTTCTCCGTCGGGACGGTCTTCTCGAGGTGCTTGGCTTGACTCTCCAGCTCGTTGACCTGTCGGGCCTTGACGGCCATCTGGGTTTCTATCATTTGCTGCTTCTGCATTAGAATGTTGACGGAAGCCAGATCCGATCCGGTGTCGTCGGCCTCGATCTGCTTCTCCAAGTCGTTCATCCACGAATCGATGTCGTCGCACGTCTGGTGGATGAGCACCTCCCGGTTGGCGTCGAAGAGACGCTCTCCCTTTTCGTGCGTGGTGGTTTCGAGGATGTTGAACTGATCGGTGAGTTCGTCGACCCTGGGTTTGATCAGCTCGGCGTACTCGGGCTTGTCTCTGGCAAGCTCCTCGCCGGCCTTGGCCAGATTGCTGAGGCGTTCCTTGTTGGCTCCGATCTCGGCCTCGAAAGCCTGATGTCGCGTCCATTTCGAATGCACGGTCTTCGCGGAGCGATAGGTGTCGTCCTGAGCGACGACGTGCTTCTCCTGCATCCATTCCCCGAGCTCCTCGCAGTCGCGCATGAACTGCTGGAGATCCAGCTGGTCCTTGAACTTCTCCAGCAGAGCCAGAGCGCGCTCCTTGTTGGCCAGGCGACGCTCCTCGATCGCGTCGGCGCGCTTGCCGATCTTGTCGGCGGCGAAGTGTTTGTCCTCGTCGGCCAACCGGCGCGAGAACTGCAACACGGTGTTGATCTTGTCATCGTTCGCCTCCATGGTGGTGAGGAACGCCTCGTGGCGTTTGAGCAGATTCTCGGCCTGCTCCAAACTGGTAGGTATTTCGTCCTTGTTGAGCGCGTGTTCCTGCTGGGTGAGGATAACTTCGGCCTGACGAGCGTCGCGGTTCAACAGCTGCAGATTCAACGACTGCGACAGGAGATCCTGGCGGTTCTCCCACATCTGGCGCAGCTCCTCCCAGCCGTCCTTGAGGGCCTTGAGGCGTTCGCGCAAGAACATGTACTGCGGGTCGTCCTGCGTGCCCGGATCGGCCGTGATGCGCTCGCCGTACTCCATCATCTTAGTGTAGTCGTCGGTGTAGTTGTTGATCTCTTCGTGGATGCTCTGGTGCTGCGACAGGAGCTTCTCGGCTTCGGCCAGCGTGCTGGGCGTGTCCTCCGAGGCGACGTCGGTCTGCGTGCGAGCCAACCACGCTTGGAAGTGGTCCAGGTCGCGAAGGAAGCGATGCAAGTCGCCGGCCTCCTCCAGCTTGGCGTCGCGTTCCTTGAGCATCTGAGTGAGCTGCTCCCAGATGACTTGGATCTGCACGATGCGCTCGCGGATGAGCGCAGCTTCCTCGGGATGATCGTGCTCGATCTGATCGGCTTCGCGCTGGAGCGAAGTGAGCTTCGCCTGAATGGCGGCCAAGTCGCGCTCCATGCCGCTCAGACGACGTTGGAGGGTCATGATGCCGGTCAAGTCCATCTCGAGGCTGTCGGTGCTCTGCAGGATCCTCTTCTTGTCTTCGATCCAGGTGACGGTCTCGCGACACTCGATGTGGAACGTCTGCAAGCCGTGCGCCTGATTCAGCTCCTCCTTCTTGCCCTCGGCCTTGTCGCGCAGCTCGGCCCACTTCTGATTGAGTTGGTTCTGGCGCTGCATGATCTGCTCGCTGTCGGGATGCTCAACGTGCAGCAGCTGCCGAGCGAGTTGGTTGACGACCGCCACGCGGCTGGCGTTGGCGTTCATCTCCTTCTCGAAGCCATCGTAGCGATGCTTCATGATCTCCACGTCTTCGATGTCTCTGGCAGGCACCATCGTCTCCAGCATGCGGTCCTTCTCGCTGATCCACTGCTCCACGCCGTCGCTCTCCGAGAGGAGTTTGTACAGCGAGAGCGCGTCGAGCAGACGCTGCTTGCGCAACTTGGCGAGCTCGTTCAACTCCTTGAACCGGTTATCGATCGACTCCAAACGCTTGGTGACCTCCGGCGAGCCGGCCAGATCCGAGCCGAGCTGCTGGGCTTGATCGTGCAAGGCCTGGATGACGGACGCGTAGTTCTTGAGCTCCTCGGTGACGTCCTTGTGCTTCTTCAGCAAGCTCTGGGCCTGCGCCTCGTCGCGCCCGACGTCCTCGCTCGACACCAGCCGGAGCGTGTCCAGCATCCACAAGTCGATGTCGTCGGCGTCGGCGAAGAACTGGTGGTAGTCCACGGCGTCCTCGAGACGCTTGCGACGATTGGCAGTGAGTTCCTGCAGATGATTCCACGCCTGCAGCGTGACGTCCAGACGCTCCTGAATCGAGTCCTTGCCGAAGTTGTTGCGCTCGATCAGCTGCTCGCCGACGTTGAGCACCTCCTTGAACTGCGGCTCGTGGGCGGCGATCTCGTTCTCCAGCGCCTTGTGCTTCACCAGCAGCAGGTGGATGGTGGTGAGGTCGTGCCCGATGTCGGCGGTGGAGACGATCTGGTCCTTCTCCTTGATCCAGTTGTCTTCGTCGGCCATGTCCCAGTAGAACTGCCACAGGAGGCGCGACTCCTCGAGGCGCTCGCGCCGCTCGACGGCGAGACGCACCAGCTCCGAATAGGCGTCTTCGAGCTGCTGGACGCGCTCCTCGACGAGCGACGGCTCGCACGGGCGGTAGCCTTCGTTGATTTCGATGTCTTGGAAGCGCTGCGATTGTGCGGGTATGGCTTTGACGCGTTCGCCCAGCACGTTGATGTCGGCCTCGAGCAGGCTGTGCTTCTGGAGGAGGTCCTGGACGCCCATCAAGTGTTTGCCGTAGTCGTCCGTCAGCAAACGCGCCTTGAGTTCTTCCATTGAGTCCAAAATGTGCAACATTTCCTGCGAACAAAAACAGACAGATCGAAAACCAAGTCAGATCGTTCGAAGCAGCACGCAAATCACCTGGAACGTTTGCTGCAACTGCAAGCTCAATTCCAAACGCAGGCGGCGGGCTTTGAGCAATTCCAAAAGATAATTCCACAGGCGTAGCACGTTATCCTTGCGCTGGCTGATGCGCTCGATGTCGTGATAGTTCTCCGCGGCCAGCTCGGACGCGACGGCGACGACCGCCTGGACGCGCTCCTCGTACGCCAAGATGTCGGTCTCGATGGCCTCGTGCTTCTTGGCGGCGGCCTCGACGGCGGCGAGGTCGTGCCCGAAGTTGTCCTGCGACACGAGCCGCTGGTTCTCGTTCAGCCACGTCTCGCGCATCGACGCCTTGCGATTGAAGCGCGCCGCGAGCTGCTCGAGCTTCTCCTGCCGTATCAGCTCCTCGCGCAGCGCCAGCTCGCGTTCGTGCTCGGCCTTCTCGAGGCGGTCCCACGCCTTGTTGATGTCGGCGATCATCTTGCCCTCCTTGGGCGTGTACACGCGCTGGTTGTTCGCGCGCATCTTCGACTGCAGCGTGAAGAGGAGGATCTCCAAGTTGCCCTTCTCGACGAACTTGGGCGGCTTCTCCACGGTGCGGTAGGCGCTGAACTGCATCAATTCCTGCTGCACGCCCGCCAGGCTGTTGGCGAACTCGCGATTGCCGAGCGCGCGAATCGTGCTCTCGATCCACGCGAGCAGATCGCTGGTGAGCGACTCGTACTCGCCGATCATGCGGTCGTTGTCCATCGCGATGCCGACCACCTTCCCGATGCGCTTGCCCTGCACCGTCTCCTGCTTCATCTTGCTGAAGTAGTGATAGTACGTGACGACGTAGGTGATGATGGACTTCTCGTCCGGCTGGTCGACGAACACGTCCTCGGCGTCGAGCAGCGGCGTGAGGCCGAGCTTGTCCTCGGCGACGTTGAAGGCGTTGTTCAGGTTGTGCATGGCGTTCGATTTAGACAACTTGTCGAATTGTATCAAATCGGGTCGGTGCTTGTGAATGATAGCGTTGAATGCCAAACCGTCGCGCCAAGATGTCGTAAAGTTGCGCACGTTTACGTTGTGATAGCCAGCGGTTTTCATCTGACACCTGCAGCATCGACACGCGAAGCGCGCAATATTACACTGGGAGAACGAGCAATTTTGCGTAGACGTACCAAAGTAGGAGCGCATCTTTGGCGGATTTCGTCTCCTGGTTGTCGGTTTCCTCGATCGTGATGTCCTGAATCTGGAAACGCAGGATGATGGTCCAGATGAGCCCCAGCGAGAGGCGCGGATTGCCGTCGACGATGTCGTGCGAGCCCATGTTCTCCAAGTGCACGCGCTGATCCTTGAGGAACTGCAAGGCTTTGTCGACGTTTTCGAGGCAATGGATGCGCATCTTGCCTTTCGTCGGACGAGGCAATCGTTCTCCTAAACAGTCGCGCCAAACGTTCATTCAGTACCGGACGAGGAACGCGCAAAGCGGCAGACGTTACCCGACAAAACTTCCAGCAACTTGATGAGCTGCTTGCCGTCGCGCAGGTCGACGTACAGGTCGGCGATGCGCGAATTGACGCGCACCAGGTGCGAGTTCACCCACTTCTGGAAGGTCTTCTTCTGCACGCTCTCGCGCTCGTCGGCGAGCGCCTTGATCCTGGAGCGCTCGAAGAGGCGCGACGACGAATTGCCGCCGTCGTACTCGTACTCTTCGACGATCTCCTGCTGCAGGCTGGGGTCCCATCGATTCAAGCTGATGTCGGTCGTCATTGTTGCAACCTCGGCCTTTTAAGGCTTTCTGAAAACAACATTCGTTACTCGCGTTCCTCGCGTGAAATGACCCAAGATCGCATCGCGATCGACGCACGTCGCACCATTCACGAATCACTTCCGCGAGTGCGTTACACAATACGGTTAGAACCAGCCCTGCGGAACTTGTTGCTGTTTCGTGCTGCGCGGCGTCGCAAGGATCGATAGTGCGCGTTGTCGCGCCGCGCGCGCACGTCGGCCGAACGCGCTCGTCCTGGCGTGCGATGGAGGCGCAGGGAGAATGAGGAAATCGCGACCTCGCCGAATTATGGTGCGCTGAAGGCGCCGCGC
>JAODGE020025965.1:502609-527385 GCA_027574965.2 Ecitophya simulans
GACGACCATGGAGAACGAGACGACCCTGAATGGACACTGAACTCACTGGATCACTGGGATTCGCATTTAGCACATTATAGCAGGTACACGTATACATATAATTTTGACTTAAAAATATATGGTAGAAAATTCGCGGAAAAGGCGAATCTATAACAAAATATATTGATTATATGCATATATGTATGCTCCAACAACGAAACATTACTCAATCAATATATTTTATTATACATTCGCTTTTTTCCGCGCAGTTTTAAGACTTACTTGGTTCCAAATTTCTGTCGGAAGTTGGTCAAAATGGCTCTCAAATTTGACAAATGTTGAAACTTTTGCAAAACATACTTCGTAGAATTGTCTGTAACACGCATTTTAGTACAGATATTTTTGCTATTTTCACATCAGTACATAGAAGAGTTGGTCTTTTAAATTCCGTACGACTTCTTGTCGAATTTCTACCGAAAGTGTGTGTAAACAGTCTCTAAATATCACCCATTATTGTTACCATTTTAATTCCAGTGACAAAGAGCGCACTCGAGTCAGTACTGTTATCGCTGTCGTTCGGTCTGCATGCATTCCGTCGGTGTATTTGCGTAATATAACTAATTCGAAATATATTTTTTTAAAGCTTTTAAAAGTCGAAACATAAATATAAGTTTCAACGTTAGCGAGCATGAACGTCGCGGTAGCGAAGTCTGCATCGGCATATGGTTACGATGCGAACCGTCCTCGGTTCGAATCCTACATCCAATAGTTAGTTTTTCTTATAAAGCCGTAGACTGGTATTTGAACAATAATTCTAAGTCGGGTATATTATTTAATATTTGCATTATAGAAAAATCGAATGAATAAATATAAGTACCAGCTCTTCCAAGCAAGGGTGCCTCTATGGTGCAGTGCGCATAAGCGTGCGGTTACGGTGCGAGCCGTCCAGGGTTCAAAACCCACGTCCGACGTGCATTTTACTGGAAAAGCCACAAAATTCTACCGAGCGTTGCACACAAATTACACATGTCCATGCAGGAGAGATTTGCATTAATAAATATAATTTGGAACTTGAAATATATTAATGAATCGATCGACAAAATGCTTGGGTGGGGCAAGAACCCCACTCAAAAATAATAATCCCCACCAAAATTGGGTCGTAATGGTCGAAAAATCTGGAGGAGACGACAGTCGATAGGTTGGGCCGGAAGCGATTGGACGCGTCCATCTTCGCGATCTTAAGGCGACGCCGGAGGCGTCGCCCAACACGGAGCGACACTCCGGCGATCTTACCAAAACGAAAAGGGAATTTTTTACGGATCCATGTTTAGACGAAATAACTCGGTCCCTTTTTTACTACTTTATCTTTTCTCCTGTGTTCACCTTTCTTTCCCCATTCTCTTGTTTCTTGGGCATTATCAGTTGCTCACACGTATTTCTTATGAATGCTTCCCATATATTCGGACTTTGAGAAATATTATCCGAATTTACGAATTATTTGGTGTTTTCGAACACACCCTTCGGATTCTTTAATTTCGTGCAACGCTCGGTGGATATTGGCGGTTTTTACAGAAAAATGCCTAGAACACATGGGATTCGAACCCGGTTTGGCTCGCACCGTAACCGCGCGCCTAAGCACACTGCGCCATAGAGACACCTCTTCGTTTTAAATTTGGAACTTATATTTATGTATTCAGTTGTGCTATAATGCAAATAATTACAAGAATGAGCGGATTTTGAATCATTGTCTGAATATAGACGGCTTTATAAGAAAAACCACCCATCGGATGTGGGATTCGAACCTAGCACGGCTCGCACCGCAACCGTACGCCTATGCGCACTACGCCAATGAGACGCTCATGCTTGGTGTTGTTGGAACTTATATTTATAGTTCGTAGTTTATAAGCATTAAAAAATATATTCGGAATTAGTTAAATTACAACACGCATTATTGGCGTTATAATTTAACTAATTCCGAATAGATTTTTTAACATAGCTGAAAACAAGTATTTAGATCACATTTAATATCCAGTAATTTTTTGAACGGAATGGACTGCGTGCTGTCCATCGTAATATATGGAAATACTACCATGTCAAAATATTTAAAACGGCATGCAATCCACTGGCCTGGAAAGACAGTTCGAATAGATAGCTCTAAATGCAACTGGAAAAGCTTATAAAAGCTTTTCAAATGGCAGCAGTTCACATGCCACAGGAAGCACAATGGAAACAAAAATAAATGACTGATCACTCCGCTCATTTCAAATCAGATGGGTCGCATGTCTGAAAGATTAACTTGACTGCTCTGCTGACTAACTTCACTGATTTACATGAATATAATCATTTATAAAAATTAATTGACATTGCTAATTTATATTGGTGGCAAATGATATTGCATTAAGGACTTACCTTATTTTGTCTTGCAGAAAAAACTCGTATTACTTTTCTACAGCCTCCAGTCCTTAGCATCTCCTAAATAAAGCCGCTGGATTTCGCGTACTGTAGACTCTTGTCGCAGTCTCCGCTGGCATTTTCGAACTTGTTCTATACACGGCCATATCTTTGGTGTCATCAAAAAAAAAATTGATTGATATGAGTCGTGCTGTGTTAACTTCAATCGTACAATTGTTCGTGGCGGCCGTCTTATTACGCCAACTAAGCGCGTACGGACAAAACCACAGCGATAATAATACTGACTCATTGTCAGCTGACTCGTGCTGCGTCGCGCTGGTCGGGCGCTAGTCATCAGGTGCCGAGTCGAGCCCAACCGAGCGATGAGGTTCGCACGCCGAGCGGAATACGGAGCACCCAAGCAACTAAAAATGGTCGATGAGCAACGCACCCGTAAGTGCGAGAGCGTGCACGCTATGCCGACATACGCGCGCGGAAAAGAGTCGAGATAGGATTCGCGCGTGTTATTCTACGTTTGCACCTACAAATGCGCCGACGGAACGCGTGCAGATCGAACGACAGCGATAACAGAACGGTACTGACTCGAGCGCATTAGTCGTCACTGGAATTAAAAAGATAAAAATAAGGGGTGATATTTACAAGTTGTTTATACCCACTTTCGGTAGAAATTCGACCAGAAGTCGCACGGAAATTAAAAGATTTAACGCTACTGCTACGCACTGATGTGTGCGGTAAAAATATCTGCCCTAGAACGCGTGTTATAGTCAATTCTGCAAAACATTTTTTGCAAGAGTTCAAAAATTGGTTAATTTTAAGGGCCATATTGACCCACTTCTGGTTGAAATTCGGTGATCAGTTATGCAGACCAACTCTTCTGCTACACAATGATGCGAAAATAACAAAACTATCTTCCCTAGAATGCGTAGTACAGGTAAATCTACAAAGTATGTTTTGCAAAAGTTTAAAAATTGGTCAATTTTGGGGGCTATTTGGATTCACTTTCGGTAGAAATTTGAGAATAAATTAGTCAAAAGTAAAAAGATCAACTCATCTACGAAAGAACGTGAATATTGCAAAACTATCTTCCCCAGAGCGCGTGGAGACCATTTTATACTAATTTCAATAGAAATTTGAGAGTAAATAATTCTAAAAGAAAACAATCACTTCTTCTACTAGATAAAGAAGAGAAAATCGGGGTAACTATCTTTGCCAGAACGCGCGTTGCAGCCGACTCTTCAAGGCATGTTTAAAAGATCAACTTTTCTGCTATAAAATGGAATAAACATCGCAACACTATTTTTTCTAGAATACAATATAATATTCTAAATCAAAAACTCTAACCTTTCCGCTACGAAATTTAACTACAAAATTTACCTCGATAGTTTGATTCACTTGTCTTCTAATGCTCCGGCGACTGGAAGTTTCACTCCGTAAACTCGATAGGGAGAGGGCACACCGCCCCTTTTGCCCATATCATGAAATGTGAAACAAAAACGACTTATTTGGTCCATGTATTTTTTTATAAAACAATTTCTTTATTTTAAAAACATTTATAATACTCGTTAAATGACTTGTGTTTTCATTGTTTGAAATCTTAAAGTTTTTCGCGTCAATTTTTTTTTCATTTTATACATATTATTATTATTGACAAATAATGAAAATCGATATCCTTCGCGCATCGCGTCACGCTCACTGCAATCACATCGCTGCAATTATGTTTATCATATTCAACACGATAATATCCAATTAAGTCTTATAAACGTTTCCTTCACCGCATAGAAAGTACCACTCCGTCCAGCATACGTGCCCCTCGTCTCCCTTCGGGCCTACATCCTGATTTTCATATAATATACAAAGAGAACCTTCGGCGTTGGAACAAAACATATTTAAAGCTGCAAAAGTTCGACGCGCGTCTTTGTCTGGCTTGCGTTCGAAAACATTCTCTTATCAGAAAACAAGAAGCAAGATACCACATTTATCATATGTATGCTGCGTGTTTCCGGTAAATATGTAAAGTATTCGTATTGTAAGAAGTTGATAGTTTTTCGGTTTATCAAATGATCGTTACGAAATCTAATTTGCCGCGAATCGTTATGCACTACGCGCCACAATAACCATCATGACACATATTCGTTTCCGTTAAACAATATAACAAACGCACAGCTCGAGAAAGGCGCAAGACGCGCCAATCCGCCTATCTACGCTTTGCTTCCGAGAAACAATCACTGAATTTACAAATAAACAATTACCAGCGAGTCGGTTATATGGTCTATGGACATAGTTATCGAACATATATCAACATTAAATTAGTTAATACACATGCTATTTCGTTTCGCTTCCATCGCACTTAGCACATTTTATGACATAGCTATTTAACGTTATTCTGATTTCCGCTCTTCTCGGGCGTCTCGGGCGTCTCAGTTCGTTAATCCACGTGGTTTATAATCCAGAGATAACAATCAGCACACAAAATATACTACGATATTTAATTATATAATGGCAGGCGGATAAAAATATAATATATTCATTGTTATTTCTTATTTACTTTACTTACAATCTATGTGTTTTCGTCTTTTGTTCATATTTCTCGATTTCTCATAGTTTCATTATACTTTCTATGGTTGTTTGGTAGCATTATTGGTTTGATATTGGTTTTCAATAGTATTTCTTCGTCTGCTTACATCCTACACGCTTGACTGGAACATAATTTGTCGTGGCTTGGCTTACTGTAGAAATGTATGTATCTATTGATGAATAATGTATGGCAAGGTACACATCGGATAATAATTATTCGTACAATATAGTTTCTGCAATATCGTTATCCCCTTATGTTTTATCTTTATACAAATCGATTTAGTTCTTTCTCTCTGCTCCTTTCGGATCTTTCACGATTACCTATATAAACATAGATCAATCAGTCACAATGATATAATATTAAGTAAAGCAACACAACATAGATTTTCTTCGTCGACTTGTTCTTCATTTATCAATAGATTTCTTCACGATGCATTTCATTACGGTCACACTCATCGTCGGTTAATGTGTCATTTTCGGTTTTGGAACAGTTCAATAGTTCGAATAGCCGTGGTTTTGTATAATGTATGTTCTTGTTCGTTAGTTTTCGCCTATCTAGAATAAATTCGTTTCGTTCTCAAAATGAATGACGTACTTTGATGTAAATTATTTTCATAATAATAACTTGGACTATATTTACACGTTCATTATCTTATCAATGATGCGATTTTAAATATGGCACTACTAGTACACAAGAAATGGCATGCTCAGCAAATCCTTTCGCAACAGTTAAAGATCGCGCCGCTCGTTGAAGGGAGGCGCGCGACGCGTTCGAAAATTGATTTCGATCAATAAATACACATTCGCACCATCTGTCAGAGATTCAAGCGTCGCTCGCACCATTCACCCATCATCCCTTAATCAATAAATAATTGTTTATGCAAATACTATGTACAAAATTCGCAAGGATGAAATCGAGATCGGGCTAGCATTACAGAATCGTTATATGTTTGTTTATATGTTCATAGATAAAGAAGTTTTCAGTCGAGTAATGACTTATTTCGCCGAAGCCATTTTGAATGCTTACGTGTATAAAAAGTCTCTTAATTTTCTCCATTTTGGTAATTGTAATGTGCTCATTGTTCAACGTTCGTGTTGGTTGCCCCGATTTGATTATACCTCCAATGCTAATCACATACATATAGGTAACACATGGTAAATAAATAATATGTTTTTTGGCATCTTTGAAATACATTACACAAATAGACTTTGGTATTTGGTATCATTTTTCTCTTATGACGTAGCTTTCTCCTATCGTTAGTAGCTTTATCAGTGTAACTTATTTCTTATCAATAGCGGTATAAAATGTTATCTTTTATCTCTGCATCTTTTTTGACTTTAGTCTATTCATAGACGTACTCTATTAGTAGTTATCTCATAATTTTGGAAAGTACTTATAATTAGTTGTTTTGTGTTTTGGTACTTATTTAGTTAGCGTTTTCATCACGGCGGCTTGGCGGCTACAGTCACTAGCAGGAATCAAAGTTCCACGTGAGCCACCACCAGTCGATGTCCAAGCACTTCGAGACGGTCGAGTCGCGTTTCTTTCGTTTCTTCTTGGACGAGTCGTTCTGCTTCTTTCGAAAGCGCACGTTGTACGGATCCTCCGCCAGTTCGGGATAGAGTTGCACATCGTGGATGTACTCACCCTCGTAAGCGGACGCATAGCCCAGCTTCATAATTTCGTCCACCTCCGAAGTGCTCCACTCGACGCTGCCCGAGAAGCCGTTCTTGAGGGCTTCCTTCTCTTTGTGCCACGCTTTGCGGATGGCCGATAACTTGGCGTGGTGCAGCAGGCGTTGCTTCTCCTTCTCCAACGTCGTTCCATATCGCAGATTTATCACCGCGTTGAGACCGTGAATCTTGACGTCGAAGTAGTTGTTACCGCTGCCGTTTTCTTTGGCGATTTCGTGGAACGTCGTGTTCACTTGTCCCTGCAATCTCTTAAGCTGACCTTTGTCGTCGTTCGCCTTCCACGTTTCTTCCTTGACGAAATGGAAAGCGTCCTGTTGAGCGTTGTGCACTACGAACGTGAACGGCAGAAGGTGGGAGCGATTGAATACCGAGGTGTACACGTCGCGATAGATCGAATTGGCGGCGGGAACGCTAGATACAATCGCTCGTCCTTGCGCGTTCCTCGACACCAGAATGCCTTTCCCGAACGGCGGATCGGAAGCAGAGCCAATCTTCTTGGGCACCAAATCCATTACGTCTATCTTAAGGGCAGATTTGCTTGGCGTGGAAAGACTGCCGGCCTCGGTCATTCGTCTCGAATGGATATGTGCAAGGAAGCCTGATTGGATGCCGGTCGAGGTGGCTTGGAGCGTCAGTTGGCTGCTCAGCTTGTCGCTGGTGGGGTCCCAGAATGCGGAATGTGGGCGGCTGAGTTGCGGGGGCATCGGTCCGCCGGGCAGCTCGTCCGGATAGAGTTGCGGCGAGAGGCTCTTCAGGTCGTAGCCCATCTTGCTCAGCCAGTCCAAATAATCTGCGAAAGAAAGCGGTCACACATGACTTTCCGCACTTTCCGCTATTCGCCGTTGACAATAATGACAATACCTTTCGGTCGCGAATTGTCGAGTCCGACGTTTATCGGATCATTGCCGTTGAATCGGTATAAATGTAGATGCGTCGGCGTCGCCACTCTTTCCAGGACGCTTTCCCACAGCGGCGACATCCATTGGCCGATTAATGGATCGTATACTTTTCCGTTCGGCATGTGCACCAAGGAGGTGACCTAGATTCGGCGAAACACAGAAAACGCATTGAAACGGATTGCGTCGATTTGGATTGATTGCGGGCTATTTCGTTTTCAATGGCGCAGATTGAAAGACGGCGATTTCCGCGTCGGAAGTGAAAGACTGCAGCGAAACGGAGTCGGCAAAGAAAAATAAAAGAAACGCAATGTTCGACAAATTCGCTGAAAGCATTCATTACCTGATCCAGCAAACCGCCGCAGAAGTCCACGGGTAAATAGAGGTACGGATTGGAATCGTACACAATGTGACCGTAGGGCGATCGCATAATCTCCCTGATTCCTTCGCCGTATTGATTGAAGATCATGATCGGCGTGCCGCACTGGTCCGTCGCCACGTAGTACTTGTGTCTGTAAACCTGTGCGCGAGAGTGAAGAAAGATGTTCGGTTAATGTGATTGCCAACGCAAATCGACTTCGAAAAGAATTACTTGAGCGTAAACCAGATGCCCGCGGTCGTCGTACACGAGCGACATCAGCTTGCCGTCGCGCGGCGAATAGATCTGGCTGACTTCCCTCGGCCGCTGCTGATTGTTGTAGAAGAACTGCGTCACGTTGCCGAAGTTATCTTTGCGCGTGGAGAGCCGATCGGCGTGATCGTAGTAGTAGCGCACGTCGAATCGTCCGCGCTTGGTGGCGCGCACCAGCAGGCCCTTGGCGTTGTAGTGGAACTTCTCCTCTCGGGCGTTCTGCACCACCAGACCGCGAGTGTCGTACTTGTATTGCCCCTCGCCGAACTTGATTATGCGGTCCATCGCGTTGTACTCCATCGGAATCGTGTTGCCGCGATACGTCAGCGACAGCATGTTGCCATTGTCGTCGTACCGGAAGCCCCACGGCTCTTGCGCCTCGACGCCGAGCAATTGCCCGTCGCAGTCCCAAGTATAATTCTTTACGTTCGTGTAAGGATTGATGCCGACGTTGCGGGTGTAGGTGCGCGTTTGGGAGATCCGACGGTGTATGTCGTGACTGAACTCCATCCGAAAGACTTCCATGCCGTGAATCGTCAGCGCGACCTGGGTCTCCAAAAACTGCCCGTCCACGTTTCGCGAAAAGAGCGCCGTGCCGTCGTAGACTTGCGTTTCGTTCCACTTGGGCTTGTTAATCTTGAACGGTCCGATCGTCTCCAACGCGCCGGTTTTGGCGCTGTACGCAAGACTGTACTGGGGAAGGTTTTGACCGCCGATGCGTCCCTGCACCACGGCCAGACGGTAGTTACAGTCGTAGTCGTAAGTGAATTTGGCGTTGCTCAAACCGGTCTTGGCGCCGTAATCGACGCGCTCTTCCATCAGCAGCCCGCCCGTGTACTGATAATCCCAGCGGTATTCCAAGTCCGGCTCGGTGTGCAGCACTTGCGACGGCAGTCCGGTCGTCGGCGAGTAATGATACAATGATTTCCCATCGCCGTGCACAACTTCCTGCACCCGATTGTTCGCCGTGTATCGGTACACCACGCGTGCGCCTTCGCCCGGAAACACGGTCTGCAGCAACAATCCCGAGTGCGAGTAATGTTGCAAGTACGCCCGGGTGCTGCCCGGCGCGGCGTACGTAACGCGGACGAAACCCAGAGAGGGTTGCAGGCTGAACGAATGCTTCGTTCCGCTCGGCAACGTCACATGCCGCAGTCCACCTGCGTCGTCGTACGACAAAGTAAAGCTCTTCTGACTGGCCAGGGTAATCTTGGTGATCATATTCAGTTCGTTGTACGTGAATATCTTTGTGCCGTCCAACGCGCTGGTGATTTCCGAGAGGAGGCCGTGTCGGTCGTAGCTGTATTTCAGCTCGGAAGCGCCCCACTTCCACCCTTCGATGCGATTGAAGCCGTCGTAGGAAACGTTCAGCGGCACGGAGCCGTTCGGCACGTAGCTGAGCGGCAGGCCGGCCGCATCGTACGTGATCGATAGCAACTGCTGACGGTCGCGGTCGTAAAACGTCTCGCGGCTCGTGAACTGATCAAACTCGATCGCCAGCACTTTGGAGTTGTTCACGAAGAGCTCGCGATTCAGCGTCTGCTGCGGATTGCGCACGTCGCCGACGAGGCTGAATTTGGTGGACATGTAATTTTCGAGTCCGTCGCCGAACGTGGATACTTGCTCCGACCATACCGGAAGCATTTCGGCCTCGACGGGCAGGGCGGCTTCCAAAAGCGGATGCCGTTCGACGGCAGCCACCAGCAGGCTGGCGCCACATGCTGCAGTTACTCCTACAGTGGAGTTCTTTAACGTTTTTGCCTCCGCAACTTCCAGCTCTAGACGACGAGAAACGTGCATGAATATTCGGACATTGACGCACTGACACGCAAGGGACGCATGTACGATTCGTAAAAATATCGACTTACCGTCTTTAACGATGGCCCTCTTATTGGATTTGCCAGTGATCATCAAGTTGGTCGGTGGCGTGCTTGCAGAGACAACCAAGCCTTGAGTAGGCGAAAGTTCCGAGTTCAGTCTCAAAGTTTCTCCGCTCGGAAGCGTCACGCCAGTCGCGCGACCCAACCAATCATATTGATATATGAACGTTTCGCCTCCCTAAACAAGATTCCCGGAGAAAACGGTGTAATTAATGCGTTCGGCGTAAGCAAGTTAATTTAGTGACTCACCCCCGAACGACTCGTGAGTAGGCCTGTGTTCATGTCGTAGTCGAATTCGATTTCGCTGCGTCCCTTCTCTGACAATTTGACCAAGTACCCGACTCCCGAGATCTTCAGCTCTGATTTGTGGTCCTGCGTGTTTTCGATCGAGCTAACCACGTTGCTGTAGTCGCGCAGGAACTGAATCTTGTTGCCGGAGCTGTCCGTGACAGTGGAGAGCTTTCCGAAGCTGGTGTTCTTCGAGTACAGGAAGAAGTAGCGTGTTTTCGCCGAAGTTAGATCTTTGGTCGCGACGTGTTGGCCGTATCGATTGAACACATAGATTTCGCCAGCGGCCGGATAAGGTATGTGAAACTCGCCGTTCTCGTCATGCGCCGGTAGATAATGCTCCAACGCAAGGATATGAAGGGATCCTTGGTCTGCCACGTGGAGAACGCCGCCCGGAGAAACGGTGAGAGCCGAGATCGCTTGGAATCGGGCGTTGGACGAGAGCAGCGTTTCGGCGTTGCTTGTCGTGACGTCAGTCGCACCACAAAGACAAGCCGTGGGAAGTTCCTGGCCGTTGCGAGGGTTCGCCGTGGTGACGCTGGTGTTGCAGTCGCAGTTATTCTTGAACTTTTCTTGCGTGCGGCCGGCGAAATGCGTGATCTTGCCGGACGAGTCCACCATGCGAATGAAGTTAACGCGGCGCGTGTCCGTTTCCGCCACGTACAGGTCGCCGTTGGGGGCGAAGGCGAGCGCCAGCACGGTGCCGAGCACGTCGTCGTTCTGCGTCTTCGAAGAGGTGAGATTATTGTCCTCTCTCGCGTGGCAATGGAGCGGAGTGCCGGCGACGACTTTGATCTTCATGTCCGCCGTGAGTTTCAGCACGAGGCGGTCGTCGATGAAGTGCAGCGAACCGTCCAGCGGGCTGAGCGACAATCCGGTGGGCCATTGCAGCTGCGCCTGGGAAGCACTCAGCGCTCCGTGGCACGGAATCGGCGACCAGCGGTTGTGGTGGCCGTGAGTGCCCACCAGAGTGTGAATAATGCCGCGCGGATCCACGGCGCGTATGTTGGTGCCGTCGGCGATGTACATCGTTTTATCCGCCGCGATCGCGATGCCCTTGGGGTGCGCTAATCGAGCGTGCTTGGCGGGGCCATCATCGCCGCAATTACTATCGTCCCCCGGTATGCAGCGTTCCCCGTTTCCGACCACCTAGAGCAACGTTTACAGTTTTATCGCTTATCGATTCGTTATTACGGCGCGCCCTCGCGACGTCGTAATGGCATGGGGGATGCAAGTGGCAAGAATTGCAAGACAAGTGAGCTGGAATAAGAATACATAAGCGTCGATCTTACCGGTTCGCTATTGATGCTCGGATCAGTCACGGGCTCTAATGATATCACTTTGAGGATTTGATGCTTCTCCGGATCAGACACGTATAGGTGGCCATCAGCGGGAGATACCGATAGGTAATACTGATAAGCCACTTGAGTCGCCCTGCAATTCCACATGATACCGCATAAGCGTTGGATTTCGACCACACAGGTTCAACCGAGGGGTAAAGGATAACACCGAACACGAATCGCGTTATAGGCGCCGTGGTCATAAATGGGAGGATTTGACGAAGTAAATGTGGTCCATTGTTTTCGCTACAAACACGGCGACATGGAGAGGGGTAGATAAGAAGAGCAAACAAACGCACCTTAATTGCAGTACGGTGTAAACATGCCCTTCGGGCGTGATGCGCCGCACCAAATTGAAATCCCCCACGTAAATGCTGCCATCCGGGCCGCTCGCCAGCGATCCGGGCGTCAGCAGCTTGGCGTCCTTGGCGGGCCCGCCGCACTGGCCGGGACAATCCAGCGTGCGCTGCAGGCCGGTTCCCATGACGACGTTGACGGTGCGCGGGTATTGTTTGAGGTGAAGGGTCGAGCCGTCGCCCTTCTGCAGAATGCCCTCGTGGAAGTTGTAGTGATGGTGGATGTCGAGACCCCAGCCGCCGATGTCGCTGATATCAACGTCGAAGCCCTTCAAGTCGGCCGTCTGCGTCTCCCACACCGGCTCCTCGCAGGACGAGTGCTGATAGCCGACCGAGACCTTCGCCTGCGCCACGCCGTACACCTTCTGCTTGTAGACGTTGCGCTTGTTCCAGGCGAACGTGTGCTTCAGCTCGGGGTCGGCCTCGTAGGTCCTGACGTGCAGCGAACCTTCGACCTCGACGCGCACGTGCACGTGCGTCAACGTCTTCGGAATGCTCGCGCCGGTGAGTCGCATGTGAATCGTGCTGAGATAGCCGATCGCCTGCGAGCTCTGATACATCAGGTGCAAGTCGGAGCCGGGGATCGGTATCGACTCCTGCACGATCTGCGTTTCGGCGAAGATGAGGCTCTCGCCGGCCATGCCGCCGACGGCCTCGGGCATCCACGTGCCGGTGATCACCGGCTCGAGCTCCTCGGGATCGTGATCGTCGCAGCTCGCCGGCAAGACGCTGCTGGGGCCGAAGAGGGAGCGCGACACGCCGGGGAAGTTGATTGCCGGATTACGGCTGAGGAAGCTGCGGGCGTGCAACAAAAAAAAAACAACGAGGCGACGATTTGAGTTTCCCCCCTTTCTGAGCGAGATTAAGACGTTTAGCGGCGCGCGAGGAAAAATGATTGTGATTCGATTTTTGGCGGCATTACCTCGGATGGTGGCTGGCGGAGTCGCCGTCGTCGCTGAGCTGCATGTGCACGGGCGGCAAGACGACGATTTGATTCCACGGCACGAACACGGTGCGGGTGAGCGGCTTGAAGGGCGAACGTTGGAACTGGAGGGTGACGGCGCCGCCGCCGTTCACCAGCACGTCGAACCTGAGCGATTAATATTTTTCGATTAACCCTCGCCTATTAACTCGCACTCATTGTCGGCGCAATCAATCAATAATCGCAGAGGATATTAAACGAAACACAAGAAAAGAAAAATAAATCGCCAGAAAACAAGTTGGAAACGCGCCAAGTTTTTAATGGCCACCCGGAGAGGGCTTTACCTTTTTCATAAACGCAAGCACTGCCCGGCGCTCCATAATTAAGAAATCCATCAATTACTAATAGCACTAAGCTATGAAGAGGGTCGGAAACGTTTAAATTTCGCGTTTATTCCTCCTGGTTCGCTTGGCGTGCGTGCCGAAGCTTTGCTAAATCTTTAAATCCGAGTGGCAACTTTAAATTTCTGACTTTTCCCCCTACTTCCGACAACCCGGCAGTTACACATTCTCATTACCGCGCGCAAACGAGTAATTACGACACCTAGGCGAGCGCCGCGCTGCCGAGTCGTCGTCTTCCCTGCCGCCCTTGGCGGAGGCGTTGGGCTGACGCATGCATGCGTTGCTTGGCGTTAACGCGCCAACGGAACGTCGCGTTCGGTTTTACAAACTTAATTAACAAAGTAGTAATTATCTCGTTACGTTTCGCACGTTTCCACGGGGGGCGAGTTCGGGAAAATGCACAACTAAAACCCCTTTCTGCATGTAGCAACACCTAAACTCACCCCAAAGGTTGCGCTACGCTATGCGCTCGCGCGCTCCGAAGTTTACAACTGGGAATGTCGAGAATATGCCAAATTAAAAATTGGTACGTAGATGTTTTAATTTAGACTTCGAATTCTGTCGAGAGACGAGATTAAACACGCAAAGGATGGGCGCTTTGTTGCGCGCTATAAATAAATAATTTCTTTGCGTCGACGTCTTCCAGTTACGCGCTTTGCTTTCGCTCTCGGCGAGTTTTACTTTCCGCAATGCGCTCGGGAAATACGGACGCGCGCGCAAACGACCGCCGCCTACACGTCTGCCCGCTCGTGGAGACATCGCTCTAATCAAAATTCCACTTTGTGTACAGCATTAATTAATCATCAAACCCGATGGCGTTGCCTGGCTGGCTGGAAAGTTTGGGCGCGCTCGCGCGGCGATGATTTAAGAGAGCGAGCGCGAAGAAAGGCTCGGAAAGGACGCCGAGAGATGCGGGCCGGGCGTTTCTTGCTCTGGCTCGAAATTCATCCACGTCTCGATGATCAAGCGTCTATTAAGTGAATAATTTTCTTATGTTTTCCGTCGGCGAGCAGACGCACAACGCCGCCGCGCCTCCGTTGTTCCTAATAACGCTAAGAGCTCGCCCCCGTCGTGGGTGTTAGTTGGAAAGCGTCGGGCGACGCGTCGTCGCGAGATAAACAGCCGCATAATTAGCGCCGACGTTCCTGATTGCTCGGTTGTTGTTGTTTTTTGCCGCTGCGGCTGCGGCGCGTTTTTCTTATCTCTTTGTGCGTGGCGGCGCCGGGCACAGCTTAACTGTTGAGCGCAGCGAATGGCGGGTGGGTTGTGTCTCGTGGCCCGATTGGAACGCGCACCAGCGTCGGCATCAACGGAAAATGAAGAAGAAGAAGAAGAAAAAAAAAGAAAATGAAAAAGTGCCGGAATAAATTTACGTTTGCTTTGTGCAGCGGCGCGGTTCGAAGTTTTCCGCCGACGCGGCGCGCAGGGACAAACGCACGAAGCGCGAACAACTCGCCGAAAAACACGCTCGGGAGAAAACTAAGTGAGAGCAATAAAAGTAATGCGAGTAATTGGCTTTTTGGATTATTAATTGTCGTGACCTCGTTTCGCGTGCGCTCTCGACACGGGACCAAAGCGCGTCTTAAAGCTTAATTTTGCGCTCGCTCACTATGCACCACGGTCGCCGGGCAACAATATGAAATGTCTAATTAATTTGTTAATCGCCTCTCTTTGCCCATTTAGACATGAGCGCGTTTATTGTTAGGCGTGTTTCAGACTTTCAGAATGCAATTAATATTAAGACATTTTAAACGCGTCAAAAAGACACTTTGTTACTTACCATCCTCCGTGGCGAGTAAGAGTAAATCCGAAACGAGACTCTCTGTCGACCGAAACTCGGATGCCAACGATGCCCAGTCCTTGTGGAGTCACCACCTGTCCTCGCATAACGGCAACTCGACTGTCAACAGATGCATGTTAGCTACACGTTCCACGGGATCCGTCATCGTTGCGACGGGTTAACAACACCAAAGAATGACAATCAAACGATGTGAAACATTTTTTCATCGGGAACAATCGCAAGCGGACGATTCAAGCCGGCAGCGACGACAGATGAAAATATGTTACACATCGCCAACATTGTAAATATTCAAATTGAAGCCGTATACAGAAAGAAGCATCATCATGAAATAGAAATGTTTTAGTTTTCTAGAATATTTGACTGCCCCGTCGACTCATTTCCGCTCTCGGATTGAGACACTCTACGCGCCGATCTCAAATATTCTCGCAAGCTAAAACCGAAATCGAACTGAAAAATCATGCATGCAACTTTGAGCAAATATTGGTTGCTGAATATAGATAGTAAGCGTTGTAAAAAGAGTATCAAAATAGAAACGCAATGTAACGTCAAACGAAAGTGTCAAGTCTCAATAAAAAGAAGCTCGATTCGTTTGCACGGCTCGTGTCCTTTTCTAATAATGATTTTTCTCGCTCCCCGCAGATCAATAAACGGCACGGACAACAATTTTCAGATACAACGCATTTTGCTCGAATTCGGGTCTCGAATTTTGGGCGCAGCTGGAAAAGATCATGATTAGAAAAGAAAGACTCGGCGATCCATTAAATATAATATGTAATATGTGTGCAGGCACTTTCAATTGAATACCACCACTACGAAATTACGATATACCAGAATAATAATAAAACATCGATTAATTCAAAGTCAATTCATGTCCATTTGGAATTATTTTTTGGTCGAAAGTTTAGAGTGTACGATCGAATTTTGTGCTCGACTTGAATCGAAATAGGTGGCGATGATGATAATATATTGAGTGTGAGTATTCGTGGCATGTCGCATTGCTCGATTGCTGTTAGTGAAGCACGATGCAGCACGAAACCAAAGCGAACGGTGACAAATATCGAAACATCAAAGATTCTTCAAATCAAAGCGCTTGCACGAATCAGGCAACCGAATTCGTGTCGCAACGGTCTTAACGGTTCGTTCGTCGAATGTTCGTCGAGGAAAAATCATTTGCCGATCGATCGATTAGTCGTATTAGATTCAGATTTAGACAGGTGTGTTTTCTACTGATCGAATTTGAAGTATTTGCCTTCTTCGATAGTTTTCGTTTCCGAAATGTTCTGGTCGATTGTTATCGTGTTTATGGGAAGGACGGGATGCGGGTTGCAACAAAGGTCGCGGGGCTTTTGTGCTCACAAATGACACGTAGACAAAGGAAGGAAATTCGGCCGAGCCGTTTCTCTCTCGTTTCTCTAATTCCGTATTCCGTCTGGTCCGCATTCGCCGCTGGACGAATTAAAGTCGTATTATTTTAGCATAAATCCTCGCCTTCTCTCTCAACTGAATGCGAAATTATATCTAATTGTGTTATGTATAAATTTCGGAAAAGCCCTAATTATCTTCGTTAACCTAAACACACGCCAAACACGTCGCGCATCGCCAATTTTTTCAAACATTGCCTCCCAGAACTTCACTCGAGCTTAAGTCGACTTGAAACAGGAATCGTTTGGCGCATGTTCCTTTAAATGAAAATGCGTTGTGGGTAAGTTGTGAGTAAATAGTGTTCGAATATAGTTGTGTCGTTACCTCGTCACGTATCGCGTACTCTGCGACTCGTTTGGTTGTGTGGTTTTCATATTATTAATAATTAATTAAGCGAAATAGTACGTTCATATCAGCGGGTTAGTACTTCAGTTATTTTGTAAATTTGTAAATTGAACAGGAACAAAATACATTCGCAGCAAATTAAATCAAATCATAATCCAGCAAAACGCAACGAACGCTCTTATTAATCTCTAGCGCTCCGGCTCCACAATTAATTGATAAATAACATAATATAACGAAATAATAATATAATTAGATTTCGATCGATGTGGTTGCGTTTTGCTGAACGAAAGTCACTGATTACACAAAACATGGAAACATGTAAAAAACGTGTAAACGAAAGGTCGTACGTAATAAGCGAAGACTAACAAACATGTACCAACAAAGGACAATAGGATCGTATACACATCGCACATAGATCTCGTTTGGTGTCGCAAGGGAAATGTAAAAGATGTTCGGTATTTCGTTTGGCTTTGAAAGCGCACATGGCGCGCCTCAAACAAAGACGGGGGGGTAGTAAATATATATAAATATATATATTTGGCGGGCAGCAGGCTAATAACAGGCAGCACACGGACAGACGAAACAGACAAACAGACAGACAGACAGAAACATATTTCGTTCGATTTATGTTTTTTTTCGGTATCCTCGCTCATTTTTTTGCAATTAGATTCTGGCTTATATTTTTTTTGACATTATTTTTTATCTCTCGTTTTTTTTCGCGGGGAGAATGCTGCCACTTACCGCGGTGTAAAGGAATTCCAGAACTCGCTACAAGTGAAGGTTGCAGCAGCGACATAGGGGACACAGAAGACAGGACAATTACTAATCACACGCAATACGTTGCGTTCGCCGAGCGCGTTCACCAAAATTCGGCGTTCGAGGCGGTGGAAGATTGCGTGAAGGTGCTCGCAACGCATGGTACTACATAAGCAATGGTCGTTGCAAATTTTTCCGCGCGCTCGACAACAAAGCGGCTTAATCGTGTGAACAAATGAGAGAAAAATTTGCAACCGAAATTAAACAAATACATTAGACAATCACACTTCTCTTGCGTACGCCGCGCGCCCACGCTCGAGACGCCTTTCGACCTCGAGCGCGGCGCGCACAACACTTGAAATCATAAATGTTATTGACAGTACACAATTTGACGAGACACACACAATCAATTAATAAGACACAGACATTGTTTTCGGTACTTTCAGCTACAAAAAAGACACAATGACAGACACAAGTTTGTGCGAGACGCAACAGAAATTTGGAAGAAGCTCTTCAAGCAACTAAAATTCAACTACTGCCAATTCTTTTTTGCAATTCAAGTCAAATTGTTAGCAAACTCGATGCATATGCTTGTGTCTATCAGAGTTATACGTACCTAATTTTGTTAATAAGTTAATCAATTAAAATCTATATTAATAAAAGACGATCACATTTGATGTCGCTTCGGACTCGATAAAGAAACCAAACTAAAACTGAACCCAATAAAAAAAACGCTACTTAATCGTTCTGGGGTCCTGTTCGTCTTTTGCACATTGCTCTCTCGCTTCTCTCGTTTTTAATCATCTTAACGAATGTTTGTTTCGACTCGGGCTTTGGAGACGGGTAGACGCACACAGAGGTTGTAATCAGACAAAGACACAAAATGGCAATCCCGCACGTCCGCGAGGCGAGCGCTTCGATCGAAACGTTCGCTTCGTTGTTATCAAATGCCGGAACGTAACGGGGGGAGGACGTAAACATTAAATATGGTGTTGATTTCTTATTTTTTTTTTTGGTGGTCATAAACTTGGACGGTCATGGACATCCGCAAAATCGATATCTTCACTCTCGCAAATGGTCGCATCATTACTCTTTTTTCAAAGTCTCGGTTTTGGGCGAACAGACGGTTTGAAGATATGCTCGGTGAGATACGAAAACAAAAAGTCAAGGGAGTGTGCGGTGCCCGAGCAAAGCGGCCAGGTCGAGCGTCCGCTCTATATCTAAACTTTTTGGCACGTTCAATTCGTCTCTAATCACGCTCTAATCGAATTTGTTTGTCGGTCGCAAATCGGCGACGATGCGCATATGGTACTCGTTCCATTTTCGGCGATATTTAAATTAAAATCTTGCGAAAAACGTATCTTCTCAAACGTCCACCGACCGGACAACAATTAACAATGATTTGCCATCTACAATATGCTCAGAAGCTTCAAGGACGCTTTGAGAAAATACGTTTCTGATCATTGAGAAGCTCTACACTTAATCTTGATTAAGTAATAATGTGATAAATAATTTATCATTCGGCATAATTATCGAGTCAATAAGAGCGGAGCGTTGGTACTTACCTCTCGGTGTACTCGTCCATGTGCGCGTAGGATTGCACCGAGTTTTCTTCGATGAGGAACTTGACGCGTTGGTAAAACGACGCTGTGACCGAGGGCGGTTGCTTTCGGAGAAGAACTTCCACTGGGTCGTTGCTCGCCAAGCACATTATGTGATCGGCGCAGCTTGCATGAGCGCAACATTCGCTGTCCGAACAATCTGTCATACCGTCTGAAGACACAAAGGCGCAACAAAGACGATTAGTGTCGTCTCAACTGTCTGTATAGTTGTAGACTAGAAGAACGACCGATTTTACTAACCGTGATCGTTGTCAACATCATCATTACAACTCTGTTCCAACGGAATGCTGCAATCGGAGCCGGCCCATCCTTGAATACATACGCAAAGATACGAACCGTCTTCCATGGTGCACTGCCCGTGACCAGAGCAGCCGTTCTCGCATCCGGCTGTGTAAAACAAACAGAATAATTACAGTTTATGAAGCACTGACAGCGAGCAGAAGCTCCGCCTAAATGCCACGCCGAAAGTTCTCGTTTTGATTCTCAACGTGCTCGATAAGGAGGTAAAAAGCCCACAAACGTAAAAATAAATGGAACCGCAGGCGGGAAGTTTTTCCCGTGCTCCCCGCTCTCCAAATCCCGACGGGGATAAATATCTAAAAAGCAGCGAGTCGTTCTAATTAACCGTTTTTCTTTTGGCGGCGCGTTTTGTTTTCTGATTCCTTTTGCCGGTGTTTTTCTTGGTCGGGCCCTAACAATAACAAGGTGCGCGCACGTGCTGGAAAATCCCAAATGTCAGCCCGTTCCGTTCAGTGCCGCCGACGAAGAGGAAAGTCGGCGAAACCTAATCAGAAACGTAGCGAGCAATAATGAAAATTTAAAATCCAGTTTGCCCCGGAGTGCCCAACGTGTTCGCATTACCATCCGTCTTCCTGCAAGCACGCATCGGTGTGTTCTGTTCGTAGGCGCGAAGAAATTGCTTCCTCCACGCGCCGTTTTTCTTAATTTATCTTCGGTGCTTTTTTATTGTTTACATTATACGAATCTTGGCAGAGAGCTTTTTTGGTTGGCTCTCTCGGTCGCGACAAAGCGCGTCGCGGAGAAGTTCACTCCGGAGAATTGGGTTTTGTTAAGTAATATATTTGTTCCGATAAGTGCGAGAAAAAGGCAGCGCGCGCGCGTCGCACATATTTCGTCCCGGTTGCGCAACGTCGCAAACTTTTCCGGGCGCGCCCCGCGCGGCACATTCGTCCTCGCGTCGTCGGCGCAGTCGTCGCGCAGGACGAACGTGAGTTTCGGTGTGAAATTAGAGAAGTTTCGCACAGTCGCCGAACTACATTCACGCACGTCGCGCAAACGCGGAGCGAAAGGCACTCCGCCTGCCGGCAAACGCGGCGCGCGCGCAGCGAGAAGGAGTAAAAGAGGTCCAAATGGAAGTTGTTAAAGTTTCGCTCGGTGCGCGCCACTCAACTCGACTCTCAATATATCTGCAGTTTCATGCCGGATGCCACCGCGAGGTATACCGAGAGTTGTTCAAAAGCGACAAAAAACGTTAATTGGACTTACGCAAAGTGCAGTGTCGGCCGTTCCAGCCCTGCGAGCAGACGCACGTGCCGTTCCTGCACTGCCCGTGCTCCTGACAGCGGGCGTCGCAGGGCAGTTGCTCGCAGCGCGCGCCCGTCCAGCCGGGGTCGCAGCGACACTTGCCCGAATCGCATCTGCCGTGCGGACCGCAATCCAAGTTGCACAAAGCTGCGAACAAACAAAATTAAGCCTCAACGCAAATGAGACATTGCGGCGCAAGGCGCGACGTTGGGCAAAAGTATGTGCGATTTGCAGACGCTGAGCACACCGATTATGCGAGAAGGAAGCGCATGCAAGGCGTCTCCTAAGCGCAACTCCGGGATGCCCAATAAAACTTCGCGTCGTTCAGCTAAACGCCCAAAACCGGATGTTCAGCATTCCGCTTCGCTGGGCATTCGCAGCATACGTTTGACCGGCATCAAAGGTCGCGCTGCGACAGCAAAAGTTTACGTACGTTGCGAGCAGTCCGGTCCGGTCCAGTGACGATGGCAGACGCACTTGCCCGCCTCCAGGTCGTACTCGCCGTGGTTGGCGCAGCTCGGCAGACACTTGTGCACCTGCTCGTCGATGAGATGACATCGATCGCCCTGCCAGCCGGCCTTGCAGTAGCACTGGCCCTGCACGCACGCGCCCCGCTCGGAGCACGTCGGATCCTCGCAGTCGCGCTCCTCGCACGCGTCGCCCTTCCAGCCGGGCCTGCAGCGGCAGGAGCCGCGCACGCACTGCCCCCGACCGCCGCAGTCGGCCGCGCGGCACTCGCCCTCCGGCACGTCGCATTCGGGGCCCTTCCAGCCCTCCTCGCAGTGGCACAGCCCGCCGCCGTATTGACCGTGACCCGAACACAGCACCGGACAGATACCTGCGAACGAACGAATGAGTCCGCGCGTCACACGCGAATCACAGTCGCCCTCAATCGGGCGAACATCCGAGACGCGACCCCCGACCCGGTAACAAATTTCTATCCTCTATCCTAATAAATGAATCCCAGACAGGCCACTTAATAAGCTGACCCGAAAGACTGGACGATGGATTTGGTAATAGAAGCTAAAACGTTTTTTTTTTTGCTATCCCGACCAACTTCACGGTGTCAGGACCGAAGAGGATTTGGACCGCACTCGAGAAAGCTTTTCAAACGACTCTAAAGATTCGAGAGAACTGTGAGACTGTTGCGTGCTTACTTTTGGAGCAGTCAATGCCTTGAAAGCCGTCGATGCAGTCGCACTTGCCCAGGTAGCAGGACCCTCGACCGGAGCAGTCGTTCGGACACGTCGTGCTGACACCCTCCGCCTCCGAAATGACCAGGGCGACCGCGTGCGGTTGCAGCTCGTCGTTGTACACGGACAGGAACCAGCGACCCGTGTCCAAATACTGCAGCAGGCTGACGTTCACCAGCATTGTTTCCAACTCGGCGTCTCTCTTCGCGATGACGTGCGCGTCCAGTTCGACGCCCAGGTCGACGGTGGGATGGGGCATGTCGGTGCGGCCGTCGCCCGGCTCGCCGCGCTCCAACGCGGCAAAGTCGACGTTCGCGCGCGCGAAACTGGGAGGACCGCGATGGCCGTCGGAGTCGGCGAGGATCTTTTTCGTGCCCGCGTAGCTGCTGGAGATGCTGTCCAGCACGTCGGACCTGTGCAGGTTCCTGTTGCTGTACGGGAAGCGCGCCTGCTTGTGGCGCAGCGCAGCGTGCGAGTCGTCGTCGACGCCGGCGGAGCGTTTTCGCAGGCGATGATCGACGCGGCCGCCCTTCACGAACTCGGCGAAATCGTACTGCGTGACGCTCGGCGCCACGTTGCGCCTGCCGTAGACGGCGAAGTTGGCGCCCCACGGCAGCGTGAAATTGAAGCGGATGAACGCCGGCTGCTTGTTGCGGAACTCGGAGTTCCAGAACTGATAGGGCGGTATGGTGGCGGCGTGCAGGGCGTTCAGCTCGCGCACTTCCAGCAGCGGCGGCCATTGCGGCTGCGACTGGCTCTGCTGCTGCGGCTGCTGCAGCGAGCCGTGCGTCGTCGCGCTGGAGTGCTCGGCGGTGCTCGTCGGCAAAGATTCTAACCGAAGAACAGCTCGAATATATTCGCCGACACCAACAACGCTAACGGCTGCGGCGATAAGATAACCGAATTTAAATACGGAATGTTTTCCCAAAAACACGACGTCGGAATGTGCAAACGACGAAGCTGCAATCGCCGCTCATTTTGCATGATTTAAGAGGAAAACATTCCGTACAACTTGTTAACGAAACTTTATAAAATCGCGGAAAGCAGAAAAGCATGAAGTAGATAATTGTAGGAAGCCCGGCCCGTCGGAACGGATGCAAGCTGAGATAAACTCGAAGCTCGCCGCCGTTTCGAATAAGATAACGCCGAATGGAACCGTCGACCAACCAAAAAGCGCGAAGCAAAATAACGCGGCGACGAAGAGGGCGGCATTAATGTTAAAACAATAGTTGGACGCCTTGGCGCGTACGTACCTTCGGTGGGCAATTGCGTCGAAACGGAGCCTTGCGTCATTTGGTCCTGCGTTACGTCCTTGACGTCCTGCACGAGGATGCAGTTCGAGGAATCCATATTCGGTTTCATCGAACTGACAGCTGCGGATATGGAATTTGCATGTCGAAAATTAGTCGCGTCGCGATAACGGACGCGCATGCGAACGGAACGTGCATTTTGCGCGCACGTTGCGCGTAAGCATTGAATGCGCGAGTCAATTAGTGACACACTGACGCTTCCCCACATTCGGGGCGCATTATCATCATCCGAGCGTAACTCTACTGCTTCGCGCTATCCCGAAGCGCCAGAGACAAAGAATTGAAATTTTTAAATTAAACTTTTCAAGTGCCGACGCACCAGTCGCCACGTGGCTTACACATCTCAAACAAAAGCACTACACACGAACAGCGTGACGAGAAAAAAAAACGACTCCAAGAGGGTTGTCATTTGATGGTGACGTCACGCGTAAACTGTATCAGAAATGCGCCTACCTAGTTAGCTCGGAAGCCGGAAAAGCGACGGCACACGCCCGAAAAAGAATGGCTCCTTAATAAGGAAGTGGCGCGCCATCGGGGCGAACGTCACCCCTCTTCAGAGTGCGGCGTGTGTGTGTGTACCCGCTATGACGAAGTGTACATTTGGAATACGAATTGGCCGCGCGATTGTTCCGCCTCGCGCTCCTTTATATTTGAATCTAAATAGATTTTCCTCTCATCCCCCCTTCCGGAGACGGCGGGCTTCAATTTCCACTTTGAGCCTAGGTCTTTATGGGCTTCATAGAAAAATATGATTTCCTTATTTCCTCGATTTCGCGTCGCGCGCGTCTCTATTTCTTTATGATGCGATGCCCTAACAATCTCGAGGAACACAAAGAGAGCGCGTCGTGGGGCGGAGAGGACACAAAGGACGCGGATAACGTCGAGGGCCAACAAACTGCAACAAAAATGCCGCCTCGCGAGACATCAAAGGCGCGACGCCGAGCTGTTTAAATGGTCTTGACAAGTTGTAAAATAATAATCTTCCTAGCCTAATCCGCCCCCCAATCCCGATGCCCGCGCCCCAGATTGGAAGAAAAGTTGTGTTCTAATAGAAAATTCAATTTCCCCCAGGGCAGCGCACGAAAATCCTAACTCGAATGCAAATAGGGCCGAGGAGCACGTAAGAAAATCTCGGCGAGAGAGAGGGTCGGGTGGACGGGTCCCATTACCGAGATTTGATATTGTTAGAGCATCGGTGGAAAATATGTAATTGGAAACTTAGTTTGTGTGCACAGGGCGTCGTACGTGCCTGCGAGCGAACCCGCCGCGAGGGATAAACCAGATAGGGTGTGTGACATGACACATCGTCATAGTCATAAGTCAAACAAGTTATCCCGAAAGTTGCAGGAAAACGCGCACAACGCATGCCCACCGATCACGTCGTATCAAAGAGCCCGCGAGGAGGGTG